>VDFB02360325.1:0-28196 GCA_007258455.2 Sequoia sempervirens
CACACTTGGATAGGGGTTCCCAACCCTTAGACCCACTTACATTCACATAATCAATTATCTCTTTAATAACAACCCACACCACCTTAGCTTACCAAAATATTAACTTTACTCATTTCTAAGCCCCAAAAAGGAGGTCAAATTTATGGTCATAAGATTTCTTTCAATCCACTCAATGGTTTCCCCTTCTCGTACTAACACTTTTCTTTCCTACACATTACCAATGCAATCATAAGAACAGTCATATATCACATAAACTTGATAGATAAAATAATATTTAATTTCCCAACCATTCCATTTACAACTTCAATTAATATTCCCAATTTATGAGTCCATCACACCTTCACAACAGTGACAATGAAACAAATATCAAGGAGAAATACAAGAATATGGTCACCCAATCACATTATTTATTGTTCATAGTGCAACTTACCATCTATTTATGGAAACATATAACAAATTTGGTTTAGCATTAATCATGTGCAAGTGGGACTCTTACATTTTTCTATTTCTAGGATGTGTCCACTTTGAAAATTAGTAAAAAATAATGTATTCATTAAAAAATTAATAGAAAAATCAGGGATAAACTACATGATCTTAGTTAATTTCTCACCAAAGAGATTTTTAAAATACTAAAAAGTTAACATTTTAGAGGGGCCACACTAGATGCTATGTTATATTTAAAAAAAAAAACAAAACCAATTTGTGTGGCCCCCATTTTTGAACTCCTTAATCTCTACCATTTAAAAAAAGTAGTTTAGAAGGGTCCATGCAGTATCATGGTGTCCAAACAAGGCCCTTAAGTGGCAACGAAAATTCAAAAAATAGAGTTAGGCAACTTAAATAACAATTTGAATAAGTTATTAACATAATTTAAAAAATATGTAAGAATAGAATTTGTAGCAAATTGAATATAGTTTCTAAACTACTAGTCGTTTTTTAGAAAAAAATATATCTATTTGGCAAAAAATTGAAATTTCAAAGCAATACTAAAGTTTTAAAAAAAAATTAAAAAGTAGGTGTATGTCTAACAAATCTAGGTACAAGAAAAAAAAAATGAAACTTTCAATATAAGTAGAGGACACATGCTTGGATGTGGTGTTTTTTTTTGTATTTTTTTCCAAGTGAATAATTAGTTATGAATTTTTTGTTAGAAATTTTTAAAAATATTAAAAATTGTTTATCTGACCAACATAACCTGGTCAAAAATTTATGAAATTCATTTTTTTTATCCTATAGTATGGGAAGCATAGAACATGTGCCACATCTTTTGGATTCGAAAAGTATGAAATTGTTTGAAAATTATAGGTTTTTTCAATCAACCTATAAATCAATACTTTAGTCATAATGCATGTAGAAAATCAATAATGATTATCTATTAAATTCAAAATAAGGCATATCTTATATTGGTGGAAACTTTACAATTTGATTAATAAACTATTTTCATTTCATCAAATTGAGATATAAAAAATATCATCAACCATAAGGGAAAACTCTGAGAGATTAGGGTGGGAAGGATAGAGGAATAATTAGGTAGAGAGAGATGGTGAGTGGGGATAGAAAGAACCAGAGGGAAGGTGACAGAGAGGTAGAGAGGAGAGAGAGTGTGAAAAGAAATATAGAGAGATATCTAAAGGGAGGAGGGGGAATGAGGGCGGATGGATTGAGATGTAGGTAGAGAGAAGAGAAGAGGGGAGATAAAAAGAAGTAGAGAGGAAGGGATAAGGGAGAGGTAGAGATAGAGAGGTAGGGTGGAAGGGATATAGGGAGAGGTAGGTAGATAGAGAGGAAGATATATATAGGAGATAAGTAGTAGAAACAAAGAGAGAGGAAGAGATACATATATATAGAGATAGGGAGTTAGTAATAGAGATGAAGATATGGAGAAATATAGAGTAATATGCAGATAGAAAGATATATATATATATATATGGTAAGATAAAGTGATAGAGAGAGAAATAGAGATAGAGAGGGAAAGATAAGAGGTAGAGATAAAGAGGTAGATATAAAGAGGGAGAGATAGAGAGGGGGTAGATAGAGAGATAGAGGTAGAGAAAAGGAGAGAGATAGGTAGAGAGGTAGAGAGAGAAGAAGAGGGGGGGAGATATCAATATATAGTGAGAGGTAAAGAGGGAGAGATAATGATAGAGGGAGAAATAGAGATAGGGAGATAGAGGTATAAAAATATATGGATAGAAAATGATAGAGAGAGAATGAATAAGAGAGAGGTACATATAATAAGATATAGATAGATATAAAGAGAGATAGAGAGATATAGATCGACGGGGAAAGAGAGAGAGAAAGGAGGTGATATAGAAAAGTAATAGAGATAGGGAGGGAGAGAGAGAGAGATGGAGAGAGGGACATTGACAAAGAGATAGCGATGGGGAGGAATAAATAGGGTGTGTGTGTGTATATGAAGGAGAGAGAGATATGGAGATAACTTGATGAAGAGAGATTATATAAATAAATAGAGGAGGGAGAGGGGAGTGAGGGAGAGAAGTAGAGAGATATAGAAATAGGGAGTGATACAAATAGATGGAGATAGGGAGAGATATAGATAGAAAGAGGGAGAGATATGTAGAGATATATAACTTGGGAAAGATAGAGGGGAAGAGAAAGGGAGAACTAGGTAGAGAGGGAGAGAGAGAGAGGAGAGATATAGATAGAGGCATAGTAAGGGAAAAGTGAACATATAGGTAGAGAGGGTAAATGAAGGATAGGCAGGGAGAGAGAGAGATAGCTAAATAGATAGAGGGAGATATATATATATGTTCTCATAGTTCAACTTGGGAAATACCATGCATATCATCAAAGACAACAAGGACTTATATGATGATTTATGTAAATTTTTCATTCTCCTTAGTAAAAAATATAAATGTCTCATTATTTATTAATTCTTTAATGTTTCAAGTCATTTAGGATGATTATTCCAAAAAAACCATGAAAAAAAGACTCTGTATGCAAGAATTATGAGCATTTAAAATTTCAAAACTGAAGGAGGAACTTAAAATGATTATAATTAATTTTCTATCCTCAATCTATCACAATAATCTTATCCATTGTGTAGACCTCTGAATCAAAATTTTGATCAATAACACAAAATTTATGCCCATTTACTAAAGTGTTTTTTTTGGCTTTTCAAAGAAAACAAGCAAAACAGAAATTTGTTTCGAAAATATAAAATTAATTAAAATACTTATTGAAAGCGGATATCCATTTTTATTTTCAAAATGGATATATGTTTGGTTTGAAAAATAGATATCCATTTTGAACATGTATAAATTGATGAAAAATAATTTTAGGAAATAGATATTTTTATTAATGTATGTAGTGTTGAAAAATGTGTACACCTGTACATTTTCACACTATGTTTGGGTCCCTTAACTAATTAGACTTAATTAAGCTTCTAATTGACCAAATTATGTATTCATAAACCTTATTATTCTTGTTTTCTAAAAAGGAAACCGAAATTAAACAATAGCCAACATTAAATTAATTACCTTGGAAATTGAGTGTCCTTGAATTAGGTCCCAGAACCCATTTGCCTCCTCTTGAAGTGACAGGTCCTAATTTTTAATATGTTTTTTGCAGCATTTTAATGATTCAAAATCAAGTTTCAAATGTCAGCTTATGGAATCTAATTTTTGGGAAATTAGATAAACACTATAAATACATAGTTATTTTATCAATTCAAATCTATCTAGAAAGAGCACATTCAAGGGATCAATCCTAAGAGAAAAAAATATTGTCAAGAGCATTGAAGAGAAAACTTTTTGTTCATCCATAGAAGCAATCAAGATCATATCACCATGTCAAATTTTATGCACATTTTTGGAGCTAACATTATGATGTAGGTTTCAAGAATTCAAGCATCTAATCAATCCATTTCATGCAAGATCTAATCCTTACAGTGATGTGTTGGACTTTAGTCCTCTAGGGGCAGCCATTGAGGGTTTAGAGAGTTGTGACATAACATTGTTCATTCATCAAATTATATCCTTTTTATCATTATTTCATTATCAAGGTTTAATGACCAAATCGGGGTTTGACTAAAACAAACCCCTATTCACCAAAAACAAACAATTTTTCCCTCTCTTTGTATGTGTGGATTTGCACGTGAAGAAGGATTGAAGATTGGTCAAAAGAGGAATTTTACAAAGTTGTCATCTAAGTTGTCAAGCAACAAAAACTCACTTGTAGAATTTATTTTTGGTTTTCTAATAGTGGAATCTAGTGGAATCAGGAGGTCAGATCCACGATCGCAGGTTTGTTAAAGAAGATTTTGGATCCTTATATAGAGACCCATTTTCCCTAGGACGAATCTATCCTAAAAGGACACTCAACAACCAATTTTGGTGATAGTTTTATAGTACTTTACCCTTCTCAGATCTATCGAAAGATTGTTGTTTCCGTTTGTATTGTCCTTTAAATCTACATTTCAAGTTTTACATTGCATAATTTAGTTCATTAAGCATTGTATTTTTATTTCCCCAAAGTGCATTTTAGTCCATTTATCATTTTGTGTCATAAGGGAAACAATAGATCCCCCAATAGGGTAGACTCACCTAAAGGTTGAAATTCAATCCTTCCTTTTGGGAGATCTCTTTTCCTAATGAAATTAAGAAGATAGGTGTGTACATTCTCCATTTACCCATTTTACACTACACCCCCCATTTTTCCTTATGTTTCATTTTGGTGAACCCGACATTCTTACACTAAAATTTCTTAAATTGGAAGTCATTCAAGCCCTAGATCTAGAATTTTCATTAGTTTGCATTGCATTGTATTAGTTTGCATTTCATTTAGGGTGGTCAAAATTGCATTAATTTGCATTTTATTTAGGGTTTTAAAATTGCATGTTACATTGTTTAGAACTTCAAAAATCCAAAAAATTGCATAGATATTAAATTAATTTTGCATAGTAGTTTCATATTAATGTCTTTCAAATCATTTTCATTAGAAAATTCAAAAAAAATTACATCTAGAAATTTTTCATTTTGCTTGTTGTTTTTCATCAAATTGCACTTGCATTTAATAATAAATTTCTAGAAATCTATAACTGAAAGTAGTTGTCTACAACCTGAATCAAAGATCTTAGATATCAACTGAAAAACCTAGATTTTAACATTTTCAAGCCCTGTGCAAGAACCCATTTTCCCTAGGACAAATTTATCCTTATACAAGTCATTTCCTAAATTTTTGAGCATAAATTTGTCTATGTCTACTTTATATCTTTCTAATTTCAAATCTTAGTTTCAATTTATGGAATTATAGCTTTCTGAAATTGTTTCCATTCAAGTTAATTAGTCAAAATAAGTGTATTTTTTAAAAATAAAATTAGCATTCAAAAGTCATCATTTTTTCAATTTCTTGCATTCAAAAATTAGAAAATTCTTGCATGTCATATCTAAAAATTAAAATATATTTTTACATACTTTCATTGTGCTTCCTATTTGTTGATGTTTGTTACACTTGTTTAGTGCCTTTATCTATTTTGGGAACACTTTTGACTTGGTGGAACTTGCATGAGTATTACAACCTGGTGTCCTATTTCTAATACTTCAGTCAAACATAGTGAAATAGTGAAAAATAGGGGATGATCCATAATGAAGGGATACTAACCCTCTATTCTTTCTCTCATTTCATCAAGAAACTACATCCCTCGCCCAAGTGACTCAATTGAGGAATCTTGTGGGTTCCTAGTGTAATTGGACGGGGGTTAACCATTATATGAAGCTTAAAAAGGGAGAAATGCAAACACTTATGCAAACTCACTATGAAACTTAAAAAATTGAAAACACAAAATCAAACTAATAAACTAAATGGAACAAAAAATTACCTAAATGAATGGGGTAAAAGCAAGAAGTTGAGTACACGAAGAGGGGAAATTTCGGGCAACAAAAAAAATTTCGCACAAAACGCGTACGCGTTTTAAAAAAACGCGTATGTGTTACGTAACGGGTACCCGAACCTAAATCCGAACGCGTACGCGTTGAGGAACGGGTACCCGAACCTAAAACGCGTACGCGTTATAAAACGCGTACGCGTTACAAATGCATACGCGTTTAATATCGCGTATGCGTTTTAAAACGCGTACGCGTTTATAACGCATACACGTTTCGAAACGCGTACGCGTTATCGAAAAGTATTTATTTTTTTAAATAAACTGCTGGCTTTTCATTTTATCCACTGTTTTTGCCGAATCAACAGAAGTCAAGCAAGAGCGCGTACGCGTTTGGAGGCTGTTGCTCGCTCCTCCCGTCATCACACTTGACCTCTGAGACCTCCAGGTTAGTTGATTTCTGCCCTTTTTTGCTTTGTATCTTGTTTTTTTGTTTTTGAATTAGTATTTAAGTTTTTTTTGTTTAATGCGTTTTATTTCAATTTTTAATAGTTTTAAATTGCATTTAAAAAATAAATAACTTTAAATTGTAAATTGAAAACCATATTTTATCTAAACTTAGAAATCTAAACCCTAAAACGTAAAACTAAAAACCTCTTAGAGACCTCTCTCCCCTTAGGTTACATTTAGAATTAGTTTTTTCATTATAATTAGGGTTAATATTGGAATTAGGTTAATATAGGATAACCCAAACCCTAATCTTAACCCTAACACTAACCTTCACCATAACCCTAATCCCCACCATAACTCCAATTCTTATTGTTACCCTATTCATAACCCTTAATCTAATTTTAACCCAAACACTAACCCTAACCCTAACTCAATCTCTAATCATAAACCTAACCTTAACCATGTAATTTTATCTCTAACCTTAACCCTAACCATAATTTTAACCCTAGCTCTAACCTTAACCATAACCCTAACCCCAAAACTAACTCTAATTCTTACTCTTACACTAACCTGAACCCTATCCTCAACCCTAACTCATGTTTTAACCTTAACCCCAATCGTAACTCTAATTTTTACCCTTTTCCTAACCATAACCCTAAACCTATGCCCAAAAAATAACTCTAATTTTAACCCAAACCTAACCCTAATTCTAACTCTAACTCTAACCCTAACCCTAACCCCAATATTAAGCCTAACCCTCACCTTATCCCTAACCCTAATTATCTATAACCCTAACCCTAACTCCAATCTTAAGCCTAACCCTAAACTTATCCCTAACCCTATCCCCAACCCTAACTCTAATTTGTACACGAATTACAAACCATAGGTTCCAAGAGAGCAACTTAAAACTTATAAAAAATAGGTATTGTAGGAGTCACTTGGATAATAATTCAATGTATCTTAATTACTATCCCTATATGGAATTTGTCATGATTGATTTATGAATTTTCATCCATTAACTATATATGAAAATAAATGGGGTTCCCTCCTCTAATCTCTAGTGATAGGAAAATATGGTGTCCAATCTATTCAAGTAAAATTAATGGATAAACAAGAATACCACTCTCAATCTTAGGATTTAATTAAATAGCTATCTTTTAATTTCTTTCCTTTTTACAAGCTCCAAAATAAACCTACATGTACAAACCTTTTTATCAATGCCACTTTAAAATTACATTCTTTATTACACTAGTGGCCCCATAACTAGGGCACTCATAACATACTTAAATATTATAGTCATTTCCCTATTTTATTTTCGTAAGTCCAATGAGAAATAAGAAATATTTTAGGATATCATAAAATTTTATTGAAAAAAGGGTAAGGAGAAAAAGAGGAATTCTTCTAAAAGAATTTTCAAATTCTAAATCAAGGCTAAAGGAGTCAAATGGGCTAATTCTAGGAAGTTGGTTGAATATTTAATCATAAAAAATCCCAAAAGGAGGGAAAAATCAACAAAAAAAAATAGTAGAGCAACATGTGACACCCTTTTGAATTCCTAAAACCCCATGTTTTATAGGAAGATGAAGAAGAATTTGAAACCATTCCCCTCATCCCTTAGGAATAATCTATTAAGGAGAAACAATATAGATTAATAGAAAAATATTTGAATCAATGAAAATATATGAGAGAAGCCTTATCTTTTGAAAAATGTTTCAATATGGTAAGAAGTTCCATCTACAAGAAATGAGCAAGGAATATAGAAAGTGAAGAATAGGGAGATAAAAAGTAAGCTAAAAAACTTTATACACCTAAGTTTGATTGTAGTGACAAGATTTTTCTCACCTGCCCAGTTGGAGAAATTAGAGACTTACTTCACCCTCAACCCCATAACCCTAACCCTAACCCTAATTCTATCTCTAAGCTTAACCCAAACCCTAATCTTAACCCTAACACTAACCTTCACCATAACCCTAATCCCCACCATAACTCCAATTCTTATTGTTACCCTATCCATAACCCTTAATCTAATTTTAACCCAAACACTAACCCTAACCCTAACTCAATCTCTAATCATAACCCTAACCTTAACCATGTAATTTTATCTCTAACCTTAACCCTAACCATAATTTTAACCCTAGCTCTAACCATAACCATAACCCTAACCCCAAAACTAACTCTAGTTCTTACTCTTACCCTAACCTGAACCCTATTCTCAACCCTAACTCATGTTTTAACCTTAACCCCAATTGTAACTCTAATTTTTACCCTTTTCCTAACCATAACCCTAAATCTATGCCCAAAAAATAACTCTAATTTTAACCCAAACCTAACCCTAATTCTAACTCTAACTCTAACCCTAACCCTAACCCCAATATTAAGCCTAACCCTCACCTTATCCCTAACCCTAATTATCTATAACCCTAACCCTAACTCCAATCTTAAGCCTAACCCTAAACTTATCCCTAACCCTAACCCCAACCCTAACTCTAATTTGTACACGAATTACAAACCATAGGTTCCAAGAGAGCAACTTAAAACTTATAAAAAATAGGTATTGTAGGAGTCACTTGGATAATAATTCAACGTATCTTAATTACTATCCCTATATGGAATTTGTCATGATTGATTTATGAATTGTCTTCAATGATTTTCAATATTTTTCATCACTTGTTCTACTAACCTTCTGTTTTTATTCAACTCTCATTTATAGTTCTTAAGTGACTATCGGTTTCTATTCAACTCTCATTTATAATATGAATTTGTAATGCTATGATTTTTTAATGTTATAAATTGAATTTTAATGTTATAAATGAAATATATTTTGAATTTGTGCATGTTCAATGTGATTTTTAAATAACTTTGAAATTGTGTGCATTATTTAATTAGTTTGTTGATATATATTTTTTAATTGTTTAACATGCAGTTGCCATATCATTTCTCGTCCATGGATCCACTTTTCACTTTAGAGGATTTCATGCCTAATCCAGAAATTCCTATAGATCCTGGTGCACACCCCACCCCACCACATGAGGATATGCCTCAGTCACCTCCACATTCTCCACCACCTGAACCCCCACCCCCTCCTCCATTTGACCAAAATCAACTCAGAGATAATATTCGAGCCAACTTAGTTGTGATTCAAGGGAACATAGATCTCATAAAAAATGAGACTAGAATCCCTCCTCATCTCGCACGGTTTGCATCTACGATGCAAACTATTGTCGATTCTGTTCGATCTATCGATGCAGACCTAGATAGGTTCCATCAATGGAGAGAAGAGATGAGACAATTCTATGCAGATGGGTTGTCATATAAAGAAATCAATAACCTAAAAATCACTAAACAAGCTATATGCCAATATTTTGTGAACCCCCAAACAAACGAACCAATACCACCCACAAAAAAAAGAATTTCAATTTTATGGTGTAGGCACCCGCAGATAGCTGCAAATTTTTGGGATAGATGGTGGATGGTGTTTGATACTCCACCACATGGCAACAGTGAGGTGCCCTTATATTTTTTGAGAAAGTTATGGGCTGAGTTTGAGTTGGGTAAAAAACCCAACTATTTTGATATGAGGTCATTTCAGGGAGCTGGGCGTGGCATGCCCCAACATAGACTAGGAGCACGTGTCGATCCTCAGCGACGTGCTCCAGTTGCGCCTCTTGTTCCTCCTCCTTCTCCTGGTATTCCCGCTGCATTTCAGCAGCAAACCATGTTATCTACACTAGGAGCATTGAGTTCACTTTCAGGACATCTCACTCAGCAGACTACACACGCGGCCACTGAAGTGGCCAATACAGAGCATGGAGGCTCGGGCTATAGGGATACTCAGACATCCACTTCAGGTGAGGCACATGCATCTGGGGCGGGATCATACCTAAATTTACTATATTCTGAGGATCGTCCCACACAGGTATGTTCATCTTTTGAACTTAAATTTAATTCAAGTTTGAAATGTAAAAAATTCATGTAAATAATATAACATCAAACTATATATATAATATAATATTAATTCAATAATTTTGTGTTTGGTGTATAGACACATGATGACGTGATGCCCGAAACTCAATATCATCATCGTGTGTATATGTCGAGTGCTGTAGATTTGGGCTCACCTTTTCAACAGGTACTTGAACCAAAATATATTAAATAATTTGTGTGTCCATATATATATAATTTAATTTGAATTTGTACACATGTGTGAATTGATATATTATATCTAGATGCAGGGAAGTCATACTATTCCTAGTATTGATGAGCCACAAGTTACAGTGGTGAGCGCTCCTGAGACATCATCAGCTCAGGTGTGTGCTTTCAAAAGTTTGTTAAGTTTAAATTAAATACACATCATAGATCTAATTTAATTTTTACATTTATATACACATGTGTGAATGATCTATATGAACTGTTGTACATCTATATGTAGGGATTTGATGAGATAACCATGGCGGGCCGCGCACCTGAGACATCATTGACATCTATTCATGGGCAATCTCAGGTGCGTGATCATGAGGTCATATCATTTGAGGTTGTAAATTTTACTTTAAATCTCCTATACAAATTTTATGAACATTTTATATATATATATATATATATATATATATATATATATATATATATATATATATATATTCAAGGTTTTCACATATTGTTTGCTTTATATGAATATGCAGGATATAGTGGATCAGGCATTTCCATCTTCTCAACAGACAGTTATGTTACCTGTTGAAGAAAATGTGCCAATTGATTCACATGACCATATGGTAATTTATGAATACTAGAAATCATTTTTAATATATTTAGTCGATATTTAATTAGTTTTTTTTATCTAAAAGTTTATATTTTCAATTTTAAATATGTTTAATTATATCAAAATTTCTAAATAAATTTAAATCTAATTTCGAGTTTCTTGAACTCTTTTACAGCATGATGCAGGTACATCTAGTCAACGTGGAACAAAGAGGAGACTTGATTTGACCGATCAGCCTGAGAGTTAGATAGTTTTATATTTTATGGACTACAAACCTCTAGTTTCATTTCAATATATGTGTTGGACTTGACATATAAATTTTATGGACTATGTAGATCTCTAGTTTTATTTTGAACATGTTATTATCATATATGTGTGTTTATTTATATCAGTTGACTTTAATATGATGATTATATATGCAGTCAATTATGAGATCATGTTATGTTCATTTTCATAATTATATGCATTTATATACATATCTATATATTTATATTTTATCAAATTTTCAAGTAATACATGCACTATATAATAATTCTTATCTAGAATCAAATTTCATATATATATAACTTATCAGATGGTTAGGTGACAAATTAAAACATTCCTTAAATAGTTTCTTAAATCATATTCATAATAAATTAAGGGCAAGTAATTCTAACTATTTTCCAATTACATAGCAAATATTTGAATCAATAAACAAAAAACCATCTCCTTGTATGTATATTTAATGTATAATCTATACAATTGAATAATTATATAAAATGTGGTAAATAGAAGACACATGAAATATGTATAATCTATACAATTTGAATAAGATATTTAAAAAGTGACATCGAACAAACATATATAATGTACATCAAGAAGTTTAATGTACAACTATATAACATGATGAAACATATATGTGCATGTAGATACAATTAAAGCTTATCAACTTTTAGGTGAATACCAAAAATTGATATTTACATAGTCTCCAGATAAAATAGTTTTTCAGTTCAACAATCACATTGTAGACCAACTTGATGAGAACTTGCAAAAATAATTAATGTAAGTAACTACAATTTTTACGAGTCATTTAAGTAAAAAATTCATGCAAGAAAAGAATTGCATATAGTAAATTCCATACAAATTCAAATGATGTTAGCCATAGGATGGATTAAGGGGACCTAAGAGGTTGGATTAAGGGGATGAAAGAGGGTGGATTAAGGGGAGTTGATAAAATGAGTTAAAGTGATGTAAGAGGGTGGATTAAGGGGGAGTTGAGAGAATGAGTTGAAAGGATGTAAGAGAGTGGATTAAGGGGATGCAAGAGGGTAGATTAAGGGGAGCTGATAGAATGAGTTGAAGGGATGCAAGAGGGGGATTAAGGGGAGTTCATAAAATGAGTTAAAGTGGCGTAAAGAGAGTGGATTAAAGGTTGAGAAAGCTGGATTAAGGGGAGTTGATAAAATGAGTTAAAGTGATGTAAGAGGGTGGATTAAGGGGGAGTTGAGAGAATGAGTTGACAATATGTAAGAGAGTGGATTAAGGGGATGCAAGAGGGTAGATTAAGGGGAGCCAATAGAATGAGTTGAAGGGATGCAAGAGGGTGGATTAAGGGGAGTTCATAAAATGAGTTAAAGTGACATAAGAGAATGGATTAAGGGGATGCAAGAGGCTGGATTAAGGGGAGTTGATAAAATGAGTTAAAGTGATGTAAGAGGGTGGATTAAGGGGAGTTGATAATACGAGTTAAAGTGATGTAGAGGTGGATTAAGGGAGTTAGAGAATGAAGTTAAAAAGTGATGCAAGAGGGTAGATTAAGGGGAGCTGATAGAATGAGTTGAAGGGATGCAAGAGGGTGGATTAAGGGGAGTTCATAAAATGAGTTAAAGTGACGTAAGAGAGTGGATTAAGGGGATGCAAGAGGCTGGATTAAGGGGAGTTGATAAAATGAGTTAAAGTGATGTAAGAGGGTGGATTAAGGGGGAGTTGAGAATGAGTTGACAATATGTAAGAGAGTGGATTAAGGGGATGCAAGAGGGTAGATTAAGGGGAGCCAATAGAATGAGTTGAAGGGATGCAAGAGGGTGGATTAAGGGGAGTTCATAAAATGAGTTAAAGTGATGTTGAAGAATGGAAGGGGGGATTAAGGAGTTGATACTGAGTTAAAGTGATGAAGAGGGCGGATTAAGGGAGTTGATAAGTGAAGAGGGTTGGAAAAGGGGATGCAAGAGGGTGGATTAGGGAGTTGATAAGATAGAGTTAAAGTGATGTAAGAGGATGGATTAAGAGGGGATTGATAGAATGGAGTTAAAGGAAATAAAATGATTTAAAAGTATGATGAAGAGGGTGGATTAAGGGGATGCAAGAGGGTGGATTAAGGGGAGTTGATAGAATGAGTTAAACCCTAAACCCTAAACCCTAAAATGAGTTAAACTTACATAAGAGGGTGGATTAAGGGGATGCAAGAGAGTGGATTAAGGGGAGTTGATAGAATGAGTTAAACCCTAAACCCTAAACCCTAAAATGAGTTAAACTTACATAAGAGGGTGGATTAAGGGGATGCAAGAGGGTGGATTAAGGGGAGTTGATAGAATGAGTTAAACCCTAAACCCTAAACCCTAAAATGAGTTAAAGTGATGTAAGAGGGTGGATTAAGGGGAGTTGAGAGAATAAGTTAAAGTGATGCAAGAGGGTGGATTAAGGGGAGTTGATAGAATGAGTTAAACCATAAACCCTAAACCCTAAAATGAGTTAAAGTGGATTAAGGGGTGTTGAGAGAGTGACTTAAGGGGATGCAAGTGGATGGATTAAGGGTAGATATATGAGGATATTGATTGAGGGGTCCTAAGAGGATGAATTAAGAGGTGTTGAGTGAGTGACTTAAGTGGATGCAAGTGGACAAATTAAGGGTAGATATATGAGGGTATGGATTACAAGGTCCTAAGAGGATGGATTAATGGTAGTTGATAGAATGACTTAAGGGGCTGCAAAAGGATGGATTAATGGTACATAAGAGGATGACTTAAGGGGTTTTAAGAGAATGGCTTAAGGGGATATGAAATCAATTATAAAGTATCAATTAAATGTATCTAGAACTATATATAGTTACCTGTCTCTAGATTGAAATTCCATTGTAATATATGTGCATCTCCTCTCTTTTTTGTAAAGCATCTAATTTTGGGAGACCTGAAACAAAAAATGATATAAAACTTTAATTAGGAAATGATTAAAGACAAATATATATATATATATCAATTAAATATATATACGACTAGATATGCTTACCAATATTTATTTACTCTATTGTACCATCTGCATCCTCTCTTTTTTTTAATGCATCTATGATTGTCTCGTGATCATCCATTGAAATTGTCCATAAAACTTTATTAGCAGGCCTCCCTTGATATCTAACTAGTTTTATATTGGTTGCCAAAATCAAATGTGAATAATGCATAATTTTCTTGTGTCTTTCATAATCTTCAAATGCAGGCAAGCCATTCTTTCTCATCAAATATTTTCGAAGCCAGGTGCCAACAACAACCACTGAACCAGTTGGATACTCAAAGTTGTCATCATCTACTCTAGTATGTACCAACTTATGTTTTCTCTCAACACATCTAGCCAACCAGTACTCTGTCTGCTCTTCATTCCCTTGAGGTGCAACAACAGCATACACATGTCCTACAAAAATAAATACAAAATTCAATAAAAAGTGACTTATATTTAACTCATATAAACATGCATACATACAAAATTCAACTCAATAAATAATGTACCTTCTTGTACAAGATCTGAAACACGATCATAATCATCTGATGCGAACACTTGATTATCTTCAATTGTCATTTCATGTTGAACATGTGTCAATGTAGGCGTTAAAGCTCTTTGTTGCCATTGTTCGACCCATTCCATATTTTCACATGCCTGCCAATCACCTACAATACAAAATTGACAATAGCATGCCAACTCCCTTGTCCATATTGTCCATGTGTTTGCATTCGAACTCTTAAATGAATGCCATTTTGCACTTCCATTAATTGTTTCACAATCCTGTCGAGAAAAAATATCATTTTCTTCAACTAACCAAAAGAAGCGTCGAATTATTGATTTCTCACTTGTCCTTGTAGATAATTTGGTATTGCACCAATCTACAATTGCACGTGCATTTCTAAATTTTGCAGCATCCTCAAATTTTAGTTGCTCTCTAGCAAGAGCTCTTTTTACACATGCACCTGCTCCATCGTGTTCTCCCTTACCATGACCAGCTTCAAAAAAACTCCATATGTGTTGGATATTATTTTCCTTATGAACTCTACATAGCCAATAAAACATTCTAGCATTTTTGAATTGACCCGTGCAATTATCTGACCATATGAGATGTTCTATTATTTGAATTCCTCTCTTTTTAAATTTTTATTAAATATATCAAAACAATATTGTACAAACTCAGATGAATGTAATCGATTATCACTTACATAAAAATGGTACTCTTTCAAAAAATTTCTATTATCTTCTGTACTATCTTCAGCATGTCTATAAACAATGTGAACAAATATAGCTACTTGCACTGAATTATAATATTGTGATTGGATTTCTTCTTGTGGAGCAAGAGTATAATTTTCAGCAAAATCAACAATTGACAATATAGTTCCAATTGGAAATGTGTTTTTACATAAACGAAATTGATTATCAAGCCAATGAGCATTCTGAGAGTGTTGAACATATTTAGGTACAAACTTATCTTTAAATTCAGTAATAAAAGTATGCACACTAACTTTTTCCACAATTAGCTCAACACGTCTTCCAATTTTACCATCTTTTGAAGAATACTCAATATTTTTAAATTTTTTTACATCCACTAATTGTTTTCCAAATTCATCTAAACTACTTTCATGCATACATTCACCTAATAATGAAAAGTTACCACATCTATCGCATTCTCCAGATATGCATCCTTTTAAAAAAAATGAGTTTCCATTTAAAGAGGGATTACAAAACAAACCTGCTATAAAATCTTTGATTCTTTCAGGTGGCATAGTAATACCACAAATGTCCTGCATAATTTGGTTAGCATGCAAAGTGCATCGTATATATCGAAATATATCATAATAATAATGAAATTGTACATGAGTCTTACAACAACAAGAGATTCGTTGCTTATTAATTCTAACATACCAAGGTTTACACTTTTCAATGATCTTTGACTTATGTTAATATTCAATGGTAAGATTGAAGCATCTAAAAAATTTATATAATTCAGTTTGAGTCATATCTAAGAGATGCTTTGGATGAGGTTCACGAATTTTGGAACCCACCCTTAATTTTAAGACATCTCTAATGTTAGGTGATACTCTTGTATTATCATACCAAAATTTTTCGATTAAAGATTTAATTTCATTAGTTAATTTCATGTCTGATCTTGGGAGTCTACCACTAAAACTCCAACATTGATTAATAGGATCTTTTTCAATACTTTCTCTTCTTTTAGCAGCTCTTATCAAAGTTCTAGGATTTAAGTTTATACATTTACTAATCTTACTTAACATTCTTTTATTGGAAGCTGTTTTATCAACTAGAGCAGTTGTTATTGCACGGCGAGCCGCATTCTTATCTTTTGATCGACTTTTCTTACCAATAACATCAATAGCATTAGCAACACTAGATATGACTTGTTCTACTGAATCATCTTTCTTTTTTGGTTTTACAAAAACACCTAATTTTTTCATCACTTTTCTCATTTTAAACATTCTCATCAATTGCACCATGAGTTGACATTGGAATCCTAATTTCTTTCTATAAAAAAACATTTTATATATTTTATTTCCATAATTTCTAATTTGTCTTGAAGAAACTTTACCACGAAGGTTATTTAACACATTTGTTTCAATTGTTAAAAAAACATTTTCAACTTCATCCATAGATGGAGTTTCATTTTCATTCACACAAGGGGTTTCATTTTCATTTTCAAATGTAAAAGGGATTTCATTCTCATTTTCATCAATATTAGGGATTTCATTCTCATTTACATTCTCATAAGATATAATTTCATCATTTTCTTGTTTATGTATTGTTTCAACCCTAGTATTATTAATCTCATCAATTGTGTATCCAACTTCTTCTAAACAAGCAATATCAATATTATAAAAACTTGGGTTTGAAGACATACCTGGATAGATTGTTTGAATAGGTACATTTTCCATATCATTGGGAGGTGGATTTGAAGACACACCCGAAGTTATTTGCATATTATTCAAAGTTGAAGTTGAAGGCACATTTGGGTTTGTCTCCATAGTTGCATTTTCTTCCATATTCACCATCTCCACATTTGCATCATCTACATTGATTTCATCATTCATGGCTTCCTCTTCGACATTCTTAGAACTAGATGCTTCCAAATCTTTCATTTGATGAATCCTTTGTCTCCTTTCCCTTTGTCTTTTTGCCTCTTTATCTTTATTTGCTTGAATTTCTTCGGGTGTCATTACCTTCCTACATCTTTTTCTTTGTCTTTTTTTATCACCCATGGTTACCAAACCCTCTTTGATGACAAAAACAATAATTCAAGAAACCTATTTTAAAATTTTCCCCTCCTTCAAATATTCAAATAAAACTATGTACTATGAAGATTATTTTTTCTATAAATTCTGAAGTACAAAATCATCATGAGTACATCCAAAAATTCACTTTTTCCAAATCTTCTTGTAAAATATTTTTGCACTTGATTCCACTTCAGAAAATTTAACTTGCACTTTTACTCTTCCAACAATTTGAATAGAATATGCCCTGCACAAGACAAATCTGCAATAAAAAACGCAGAAAATGACACTTTAGGTCCGTACTGCAGAAAAAGAATGCTGTAAAAAAATCGTGTTTTAACAGTATTTTTCAAATTAGGGAAAAACGGCTATTATACAAACGCGTACGCGTTATGAAACGCGTACGCGTTATATTTTTAAAATGCGTACGCGTTCAGTAACGCGTACGCGTTGCTTTCTGCCAACGGGCAAAACATAACGCGTATGCGTTATGAAACGCGTACGCGTTTTATTTAAATAACGCGTACGCGTTTCTATAACGCATACGCGTTATTTAAAAGTTGATCTCCCAAACCAAATCTAGCCCCGGTTTTAGGCTCGGGAAAGGCTTGGCAATCCGAGCCTTAGCTTTTGACCTGCAACTAAAAAACTAAGGCAAACTGAAAAAAAATGTCCAACTTTGACAACATAGATGATGAACTTTTTTTCTGAATTAGTCTATAAAATTAAAACCCATTAGAGAACACAATGTCTACTTTCTAGATATATAATTTTTGTTAAAATTGGATTAAGTTTGTTATTTTTAAATTAATTTCTAAGCAAACTAGGCCTTAAATTTGAAAGATCAGGTTTTTTTGGTTTTTTAATAACTTTGTATTGGTTAAGTTTCTTGTAAAAAAAATTATATGGTCCCAAACTTCAGACAATTCTCTACACAATGAAAAAAAAAAGAGTCAAAAAATGTTTTGTTTAGGTCCGATTATGTTGTCCGTACACGTTGATTTGAAAAAACATTAATTAAGGCCAATAAAAAATTAATAAAAAAATATATATTCAATCAAAAATTACAAAAAAAAATCCAGCCCAAACTTCATGTTGTTAGCTCTCATTTCCTAAAAGGAATTAGCAAAATAATTTTATTTGGGTCAAAAAGTGTTGTCCGTACACCTGCTTGGTATGGTTAAAAAACAGGGACTTTAAAAAAGTGGTTTTTATAGATCTTTATCAAAATTTAATTTCTATAAACTGGGTATTTTAATAATTTACATATTTGGAAACTAGATTCAAAATTATAAATTTCATATTACTGACTTTTTTTAAGATTCATTGTGGAAGTGCCTCAAATTTTCAGTCCAAGTGTGACAAATTCTGAAAAACAGCAAAAACATTTCCACTTTTTGAGTTTTTTGTGTACCCAACTTCTTGCATCAACCCAATGGAGATGCCAAGACAAGATCTAAAAACTCTGAAAATTTTTGTTAGGGTTTTCACCAGGACTAATATTCCAAGTAGGGCATATGAGGCCTACTCTAGGGTTTTTAGGGTAGAATCGGGAATTTTTTTGTTAACTATCAGGATATGCTGAACAGTGATCAAAAACTATCCTAGAACTAATACGGCAGATTGGTAAATTTAGTTCACCTATAGTTTTTTTTTAGTATCTTTCTGAGTCCTCTGAACCCAAATTTGACATTGTTGAATGCTATCAAAAGGTTGTATCAGGGACTAAATCTCCAAGTTCAGTGAATGAGTCCAGTTCACATAAATCTGCAAAACAAACATCACAAGAGAGGAAAAAATGTTGTTTTGTTAGAGGATAGGGTTTTTCCTTGGTCAAACCCCATTTTGGTAATTAAACCTTAAAATGAAATAGAAAATCATGCAGGAATGATGAATGAACAAATGCATGTAACAACTCACCAAATCTTTTTGAAACCTTGGATTGCAAATCTAAAAACTAGCATGAAGTGGCCTCAATGAGTGTAAATCTTGTTCAAGAAACTTGAATAGGATAATGGCTTTGAATACTTAAACTTGATCACCAATGCTAAATCATCACATTAGATCAACAACATGCATGATGCACTAAATCTTTGACATGATGAAATGGATCTTGATTGCTGCAATAATCTTCTACAAATCTTCCCTTGAATTCCCTTGAACTCACTCTTGATCACAACCTTTCTCTAGGATTTGAACATTGAAACTCTCTAGTTTGAAAAACTCTTGAAATAATGATTTGAGACCTTAGTTTTATAGGCATCCTATCTAATTTACTGTTTATTAGATCCCAAATTCCAAAATTTGTAAAATTTGTATTAAAAACCTTGATTTCTTGCTAAAAACCCTAAAAATGCCCCAAACGGGACTAATACACCAAGGGTGGCATATAGCTACCACTTAGGGGGGACTAATACACCAAGGGTGGCATATAGGTACCACCTAGAGGGACTAAAATGCCCAAGGTGGCATATTAGTCCCACCCTAAATTTTTGGGGTGAGAGAATGTTGGGGGTTAGAATATTAAATGCATTTATTGAATTTGTCAAGATTTCAATTGAAATAACCCTTGGGATATGTAATAAAGAGTTCTTATGGGACTATTAATTATGATTTAAAGGATTTAAATGCAAGGGTACTAAAATAGGTCCAAACCAAGTGTGAAATTGTACTATCTCCAAGAAGGGAGTATAATTTTCTATAGTACATTTAGCCCCCACTTTAGTGAGAGGATGAGCACAAGTGAAAACTCACACTAAAGTAGAAAATTATACATCAAGAGGGGTCTGAATGTACTAATGTGTATGGTATAGGATGACAAAGATCAAATGAGGGTGATCAAGCCCCCAGGATCCAAGATCCTATGAAAAAACAACATAAGCACAAAGGGACACACACAATATGTATGGTATGTAGCAACAAGACAAGATACACAAACATACAATGTCAAATACTTAAAGAAAGAAAAGAGAAAAACAAAATAGAAAGGGGTGGATCAAGCCTCGACATATCCAACGTGATGTGGAATAGGTCTTGGTTGTTTTTCCAAAAATGCATGCTCACTCTAAGGTAACGAAACTTCAAGCTATCCACTAGGTGAGTATCCAAAAAGGGTGACTTAGTGAGAAAGTCATGCCTATGTATCGACTTCTCATCGTACAATGAGAAATTCATTCCCTCGTTTAAGCTTCTCATCATACTAACTATACGAAAGCTATCCCTCTGATAACTTTAATAGGGTGCAAAAAAATGAAACTTTGAGCTTCACAAGGCCTAAGAAATTGCATTAAGCACTTATGAACATTTATGCATGTAAAGGATTTTTTATTTTTCAAGTGATTTTGCTTAGTTCATGTAAGGTCTCTTCTTAGGGAACATTGTGCCTAATATATCTAAGAGAGCACAAGTCAAAGAAATATCATGCTCTTGGAGGAAATAAAACCCAATGACACCACCAATAAAAGGACGCATCACAAGAATAAAGAAAATTGCATAGTAAAACATGAGTGTCGATGTATTCCCCCACTTTAAAGCAGATGCTAACACCATTGTTGTGAGAAATTTCTTTAAAGTAGAAGAAGACGTGAGAGATTATTTGGAAAGCCTTATGCTAAGTCATATGTTCCCGAGTTAAACTAAATCATGAATAAAGGGTTTCCCCCAAAATGCAGTGCTAAACATAGTATGTTACATGTGAGCCAACTTAAGGCACATCATCCACATCCCAAGTTTTCTCTTATATATACATGGAAGGTGGTCAACTAGCCAAAAGAGACAACGACAAGTTGTATACGAGGACAAGGCTACCTAATCTCTTTCCCCCACTTAGTGCAAGACAAGGATTAGTCGAGATGATTGATTAGTATCAATTCAAGGAACTAGGTGCTTTGACACAAGGATGAGCACCACAATCATTAAGATATTGAATTTTATCACTTAAAGCCTTACATTCATTAGTAGAATGACCATGAACTCTATGATATGTACAAAATGAACTCTTGCTATACCATTTATTTCATGTTCTTGGAGGGAGAGATATCAAGTGATCTTGAAGGATTCTTGACAAGATACTCTCTTGATCGAAAGTAGAAGATGTTCCTTTATTCTACAATAAAGATATTTCTTGCTTAGTACAAGGTGTTATACTTATACAGGACTCTTTAGATTGTGAGATTGTGTACTCTACTTTATAGGAGGTTGTAAAATCTAACAAATTCTTGTCATTAGTGTTTTGTTTGATGACATTGATATTAAGTGTAGATTTCTTTATTTCTTTCATTTATTTTGAAGGACAATAACCAAGATCACTAGTGGTTTCTTGTGTGGTAGGATCTATGGGGACATGGATACCTTGTTCTTTAGCACCACATCCTTTTCCACTATAACCAAGTTGTTTCAAAAGTTCATAACCTCTTCCATAAAGCTTTTTCATCTCTTCTGGATTTGGTGGTTGCTCATAATCAACTTCATCAAAGTTTGTCATGTATGTTATATTTTTCTTCTAAAGTGGTTGAAGTGGATGCTTTCAAAGATTCTATTGAATTTTGTGCTGACATTACCACTTTTTTTTTTCCCTTTTCAGACTCTTTGGTGTGATCTTGTATTCACCTATGAATGTAGGTGTGAAATCTAAGGAACCCCAATCATCTTCCAATAACTTTGTAACTTCTTCATTATTATTTTCTTTTTCTTTCTCTTGCATGGGTTCCACTTATATGATTAGTGTCAATGTTTTCAAAGGACTTTATTTATCTTTCTTAGTGTGCAAACAACTTTTAGGTTCAAGATCAGCCTATACTGTGTAAAATTTATTTTTGTAAACATACTTCATTTTGCAATGAAGAGTAGAAGGAACTTATTGCATTTCATGAATCCATGGTCTACCTAAAAGAAGATTATATGAAAGATCGTGAGGCATAACATGGATAGTATATTTCAATGTGGCCTTTCCAAATTTAATAAGTAATGTGATCACACCAAGTGGTTATTTCCCTACATTATCAAACCCATGAATAGATAAAGAATCAGGTTGAATTTGGCTTTTGTCTACTCCTATCTTATCAAGAAGGTTTACACTACACACATTAAAAGCTGAAACATTTTCAATCAAAGTTCGTTTTATCCTCCACATATTAATATTAGCTATTATCATGAAAGCATAATTTTTTTTTCACTTCCAAATGAGGGATCTCACTTTGGTGGAAAACAATGTCAGCATTCATTCCTTGAATTAGGGTTTCTATATCATTTTTGTTTGCACTAGGGGGAACCAAAACTTGTTGGAATGCATTTTGAAACATACTATGGTTACTAGGTGAGGCTTGAATAAGGTACCATAAGGATATCTTAGCAGGAGTATTCTTAAGTTGTTCAACAAGATCATACTCCTTTCCACTATGTGAGGGCAAACAAGGAGCACTAGGCAAGATAGATTGAGGCAATGGTAATGAAATGGGAGTGGTTTTTTGTTCCCTATTATTTGTTGTATTGTATGTGTGAGCAATGGTATTGTAACTCGATTGTTGTGAAACCTTATCATTAGATTTTTCTAAGATAAGCACAGGTTTATTTTGAACTTGTGGTTATTTTGAGGGTGGATAAAGGATAAGAACTAGCTCAAGAGATTGCTTCAAGGGATATCTAATGTGCATAACCTCAAAAAACTCATCCTTATTTTGATGACCTTTTAGTGAAGGAGATTTTAAGGTCACCTCATGATTTTCATCAAATAAAGCCACATTACTATTGTTTGAAATGCATGCATTAGTTCTATCATTCTCTTGCATCATGGTATCTAACCTAGTAGATATTTTTTACGAGAGGAGCAAACAAGATATTGATCACATTCCATGGTTAGGTTTTGTAAGGTAAATTCATCACAAGTAGGGGAGGCATCAAGAGAAGAAAAATTATGATTGATTGGATCTCTTTTTTCAATTATATATTTCCAAGTGGGAGAAGCATTAGGAGAGGGAGAAACAAGACTCTCATGACTCTCAATGAGTGTATCTTCTAACACCAAACTATCTTCTTCAAAACTAGGAAAGATATTAGGAGAAGAAAAAATGTGATTGTCATGTTTATCTATGATTTTATCCTCTTTCACTACAACATTCTCACAAGCAAGATATGAATGGAGAGTAGGTAAGGTGATTTTTAGAAATGTGTCTATGATCTCATTCTCTTGTGCCATAATATCTTCCAATGTAGGAGAGTTTATAGAAGAGGATATTTCAACATTGTCATAATTCTCAATGGGAGTATCTTCTAACACCAAAATACATTTTTCACGAGTAGGAGAGGTATTGGGAAAAGAGAAACTATGATTATCATGATTGGCTATGCTTGCATTTACATCATTCCCACAAATAGAAGAGATATGAGGGGGTATGGAATTAAGGAATGTTTCAACATTTTCACTCTCTTGCACTAAGAGACTCTCGTAACTAGGAAATATATTGTAGGAATGACTAACATGCTTGTTGATGAGGTTTTTCTTGGCATACTTGGAAAAGAAAGATACTAGCATTGTGAGTGTGTTCCTAAAATGCAATGTTTCAAAATGTTAACAATTGTCTAACAAATCTGATGATTTTCACTATTGAAATAGGTTTTGAAATGTTGTAAATGCAATGAACACAAGATAAATGATATGCTTTAATTCCAATTCTTATGTTTACAAATGCACTTGAAATGAAACCAATTATGAAAAAATTTCTAATAAAAGTAATTCTACAAACTCAAACAGTAACCTAAAGGTGACAACTAGAAGCACAAATAACCAGATTTCAATGCTCTAAAATGTAGATTTAGACCTAATTAGGGACTAATACACCTAGGTGGGTGTATAAGTCCAAATTAGGCTTTTTGATAGGTTCATATAGTGAAAAAAAAGAGCACAAAATACCCAAAAATCTACAAAAAAGACTTGTACAGGGATTAATATGCCCAAGTGGGTGAACGAGTTGAAATTAGGTTTTTAAGCCTGAATCAGCAAATTCTAAGTTGATTTTAATGTGTCTAGGTTGTCTGCTCAATTGACTATTTACAATTACATATTTTCAATGAAATTGAATGTTGCAAAATGCAACCTATATGCACTTTTCACTAATGCAATATTTAGGAGCCCTAAATGCAATTCAACTAATGAAAATATAATAAAAATTTAATGCAACCTAGATCAAGGACTACAATGTTCTCCAAATCAAAAATTTAAGGGTCCAAAGGTTAGGTTCACCAAAATGAAAAAAAGGGAAATAGGGTTCCACCCTTTTGGGAGATGGAATTGGACCTATTTCACACTTTAGTTCATTAGGAAACTAGATCCCTCAACCAAGTGATTCAATTGAGGAATGGCTAGTGGGTTCCTAGTATAATTGGATGGGGGTTCACCACTAAATGAAGCTTCAAAAGGGAGAAATGCAAACAGTTATGCAAACTCACTATGAAACCTAGAAAATTGAAAGCATGAAATCAATTTGATAAACTGAATGGAACAAAAAGTACCTAGATGAATGGAGATGCCAAGACAAGATCTACAAACTCTAAAAAACTATTGTTAGGGTTTGCACTAAAACTAATATGCTAGATAGGGTGTATTCAAGTCCTAGTATAGGGTTTTCAAGGAAAAATCTAGAATTCTTCTATTAACTATCAAGATCTACTAAATGATGATCAAAAACTATCCCGAGACTAATACACCAAGTTGGGTGATTTAATCTACCTATAGGTCTTTCTGAGTATTTTTCTGAGTACTCTAAACCCAAATCTAACACTATTGAATGTTTTTGAAAGGCTATATTGATGAGGGTTGCACTGCCCAAAACCCACAGAAATCACAATAATAGATATCAACACAGAAAATGCGAGATAGAAAAATGACTCACTTTCAATTATTTTTAGAAAATGAAATTACAGATTCAAAGCTTACATGCTACAACCTCATGGGTTTGATTGATTACAACAAAATCAACTCAAAAGAGAAAATATACTATTCAGAGCCACAATCTACACTATCAGGGCCAACTTTTACAACCCCCACATAACCCTTTTTATTTTCCCTAATAACCGCCCTAGAATGTTCTAGAAACTTCAAATTTGCCCTTTTGTTTTGGTGCCAAAAGTCTCGCCAAATGATTTCTAGCCTAGGAAGAAATTTTTATGAAATTCACTTTTTAGAGGACCAACTTCGCAGGGCCATAAATTTTGATCCAAGTGTTTGATTTGATATTATTGCATATCATCAGAAAGATCTCAACGAGCTCTACAACACATGAATTGACTATAGGTTGGTTTGGCCACTTTCTGAGTTGTGTCAAGGCCTCTAAAGTTTTATATCTGAATTCGAGGTCGTATTGGAGAAATTTCCTATGATGGAAACTTCAATTTCTCCCAAACCATGCAGGGTATTAAGGTAATTCTTTCATGACCAGAAAAAATTTTCAGCTTTGCTCCTTGGGGTAAAGTTTCACGTCCATACGAGCTCATTTTGGCTGACTTACTAAAAATAGTAAGTTCTCATTTTTCACTATTTCTCATGCCTTACAGTCTTATACCCCTTAAGTACCATCATGGGACTCAAAGCAACTAAAGAAAATAAAGAAAACAATTTTTTTTGGGTGATGCAAGATTTCCCTACACCGTTGGATGCTCCTACATCATATATCAGGCACTAAATTGCCAGGTTGGGCAAATGAGTCTAGTTCACATAAATCTGCAAAACACACACCACAAGAGAGGGGAAAAAATTATTTTGTTAGAGGATGGGGGTTTTCCTTGGTCAAACCCCGTTTTGGTAACTAAACCTTGAAATGAAATAGAAAAGCATGCAAGAATGATGAATGAACAAATGCATGTAACAACTGACCAAACCTTGTATTGTAAATCTAAAAACTAGCATGAGTGGCCTCAATGATTGTAGATCTTGATCATGAAACTTGAATAGGATAATGGCTTTGAATGATTGAACTTGATCACCAATGCTACATCATCACATTAACTCAACAGCATGCATGATGCGCTAAATCTTTGACATGATGAAATGGATCTTGATTGCTACAATAATCTTCTACAAATCTTCCCTTGAATGCCCTTGAAATCACTCTTGACACAACCTTGCTCTAGGATTTGAACACTTGAAACTCTCTAGTTTGAAAAATTCTTGAAATAATGATTTGAGACCTTAGTTTTATAGGCCAATCCTATCCAATTTATTGTTTATTAGATCCCAAGTGTTGAAATTTGCAAAATTTGAGTTTAAAACCTTGATTTCTCACTCAAACCACTAAAAAGGATCCAAATGAGACTAATACACCAATAGTGGTGTATACATCCCATCTAGGGGGACTAATAATCTCAAAGTGGTGTATTAGTCCCACCCTAAACTTTTAGGATGAGAGAATGTCTGGGGGTTAGAATATTAAATGCATTTAGGGTATGTGCAGGATCATGATGGGCCAAACAGGCCCTTAAGTGGCAATGAAAATTTAGAAAAAATAGAGTTAGGCAACTTGACGTAAAAATTTGAATAAGTTATCTATATTATTTCAAAAACATGTAAGAATAGAATCTGTGGGAAATTGAATGTAGTTTCTAAACTACTAGGTTTATTTTTTAAATAAAATATATTTGGTGAAAATTTGAAATTTCAATGCGATTACTTAAATTTCAAGAAAAATAAGAAGTAGGTGTTTGTCGACCACCTAACCATAATAAAATGATAATGTTTTTATGAGATTTTAGATATAAGTAGAGGACTCATGTCTAGATGTGATGCATATTTTGTAATTTTTTTCCAAGTAAATAATTAATTATGAATTTTTATTACAACTTTTTAAAATATAAAAACTTGTATGTCCGACCTTAACTTGGTCAAAACTTCATGAAATTCAATTTTATTTTTTTAATCCTATAGTATGTGAAGCATAGAATGTGATGCATGTTTCAGATTCAAAAAATATGATACCGTTTGAAAGTTATAGATGTTTTACAATTAGCCTATCAATCAGGACTTTAGTCATAATTCTAATAGAAAATGAATAATAATAATCTATTAAATTCAAAATAAAGCATAATTTATATTGGCAAAAAGCTGAGAATCTCCTCAACAAACCTTTTTCATTTTATCAATTTTGGCTAAAAATAAAGTCGTCAGCCACATAGGCGAAGTCCAGAAAAACAAGGTAAGTTGTTAAACACGCTTTTTGTGTTGACTTTTTAGGATTGGAATCTCCTAACCAAATACCAAAGAAAACCCAAGCCTATTCCCTAGGTAATGAATTTTGTGTCAGACATATCGGATATCATATTTAAATCGGATAAATCAGATATCTGATCTATATCTGATATCCGATTTGTTTACATAGCATTTTAAAAAATGTCAAGACTTTATAACATATGATTTTAACATATGCAATATATCTCATTTGTAGTTTATAGTTTATTTTAATATATTTAGTTTAGAATATACGATTTGGTTTATATATGATTTTTAAAAAGTTTATAGTTTATAGTTTATTTTAATATATCTAGTTTAGAATATACAATATTATTTATAATTTAATATATAATCTCTTACAAAACTATATAATATATAATATATTATATTATTATGTATAATATATTTAAATATTATTTC
>VDFB02360326.1:0-20449 GCA_007258455.2 Sequoia sempervirens
TTTTTTGCCTCAGATGTTGACCTTTATACTATATTTTCATTCACTTTCTCTTCTAAAGGAGTTTCTACATTAACTTCCTCTTGCATCTTATCACTTATATTTATATTTTCTTCATTTAACTCTTCCACTTCTTGTAATGGAAACTCATAATTGATTTCTTAGACAACTAAAACAATGGTATAAAAAATAAAATCATTACCTTGCAATGGTTGTAGTTCATCCAATTCTTATTGATTTTGCAACACATCATGTGTATCTTCTAGTTGTTCAACAACTAGTGGTACTTGAGTCTACTTAACTAACACTTCTTGATATGAGCTAAGTGTCAAACCTTATAGTGTTACCATCACATTCTCCACTACTTCTACACTTTTATGGATTTTAACACAATTGGAGGAAATGGAACTCTACTCTTAGTAGGAGAAGAAACATATGTCTTCACTTCCACTTGATTACTTTTACCCTTTCCTTTGTCCTTGTCTAGTCTTTGGAGAGTGTAAGTAACCACATTTTGTGGCTGTTGTCTAGATGACAAAGTGGTGGAGGATGTACCTAGTGATTGACCAACTTTAGGTATAAGACCTATTTATTGACTTGATATTGTTGATGCACTAGATCTTATTGTACTGATCATATCTATACTTTCAGACACTATTGGAGTCTCCATTTATTCTTTGTGGTGTTCCTTTAGAGATACCCTAGCTTTCCTCTTCTTGATGAGGAAGTCATCATAATCATCATCTTCTTTACTTTTCCTCTTTTTATATTGGTCTTGAGGACATGTAAATTTGGATCCTTGTATTTCCAATGCCTTCTTGTGTGAGTCTAACCATGTAGTAGTTCCCTCCATCACTCTACATTTTTTCTTCTAAGGTTTGGATCTTGTATAGGCTCATTATATATTTTGTTCATATTATAAATGGTGTTTAGAGTCATTCCATCTTTTTGATTCTACAAAGGAACCTCATGTTTGTTGAGAGTTTTCAATTATGGCACTATCAATATTTGACACCCTCTCATCCTTACTTTATAGTAATCATCACAAACCGCTAAAAATTCCTCGAGGTGAGGCTCATGTCTTAGGCTACCAGACACCTTCATTCCATCTTCCCATATGGATCATATTTTTTCTTAGCCACCCTAAATAATTCTAAAATGTGTGGTAGCTCATAATCAGAAACTTTGGGGCAATTGATACTACTGCATGTAAACCATCCTATATTGACTAGAAACTACGCTCGAGTTTTGTTCTTGGACTCTAGTAAGTAATGCGACTTAATGATATGTCTAGTGAACTCTAGTAAGACCATTTTATCTGTGGTGTGCTTGGACTCTAGTAAGTAATGTGACTCAATGATATGTCTAGTGAACTCTAGTAAGACCTGTAGAGGAAATTCACTACTCCCGAGTCTCTAGGACATGGAAGAGTCTACAGGGAGTGAATTATCCTCAACTACCTCACGGAAATAAGCTCAAGTGACCAAGACGGGTAAAAGGAAGTTTTCTACAATGTTTTATGATTGTTTTAGGGAAAAGAACTTCAAAAACAACAGGCCTCAGAGGTCTTGGGGGCTAACTGGCTAGCTCTCAGCTAGATGATGATAGTGTGGTGCACAATTTTTTCCACAATGCATTATGGTCTTGTACAGACCAAAAATAGAGCAAGTCTCCAAAAAATCATAAAGCCTATTAACTACTCAAAAACTGAAGTTTGATTGTTTGACTAAACTAACAGAATGTTGGAAATAAAGAAAAAAACAACAAGAAGAATACTAGATGTGTAAACAATAAAACTAATGAAATGAAGTGATGAAAGACAAATGAGAGCAAGATGAACTCATGGGTGGTCCAGTGCTATGAAGCCTCCTACAAAACTACACATGAATAACTTACACACATGGAAACAATGAAAAGTGTTGGGATTGTTTTGGGGATTGCATTGGTCAAACCCTCGTTTTGGTGTTTCCACCTCCATGAATAGCCAAAGAGATAACAAGATAAAGAAATAGCCAATGAACAATGTAAAATGACAAGATAAGGAGAGAGAACATATGAGATATCAATATGCTACTTAAATGAGTATGATAATGAAATAAAAGAAAAGTGTTTGCCCTCCCTTCAATGAGCATTAGAAGCCAAAAGAGAGTGCAAAAATTGAGAGAGCTTGAGACAAAGACTTAGAGCCACAAACGTGAAATAAGCTTGAGCCAAAGTAATGTAGAAGATAAAGAATGCAAGAAGAGAATGAGAGATTGAGAGAGTGACTTGCAAGAATGAGAGATAGATTGAATGGGATGAGAGAATGAATGAATGAGAAGGAAGAATGTGAGTTTGAATGAATAAATGCATGCAAGAGCGTCATTTTCAGGCACACCTGCAACTGCAAAGGTGTTACACTTCATGGGAAAGAGAAAGTGTAATGTCCCAATGACCATAAGATCAAGAATCTTGTCAGGAAATTTACACTACGTGTAGATGTCTTCTCATCGTGAAATTTCCCCCAACAAAAATCCTTTCAATGACTACAAGCAATGGGGTCAAGGATGAAAATGAAGGCAAGAAAAAGGGAGATTAGCATTATCATTTTCATTAAGCGAAGGTGAGGGTTATGAAATGTGAAATTGCATTGGGAATGCAATTTTACAACATTACAAGACAATTTTATCTATGGGTTACCTTGGAAATTTGTATGGCTAGCCTATGAAACCTTTCATTCTTATATATGAAAATTTAAGGAATTGTATGAACCAACTTCCCTTTCATTAATTATTGCTATTGCTTCAACTGATAACATTTTTTCCTTATCTCTGTCCATAGTCCTAACCATCCACACGGATAATGTGTCATTGACTCTCTTGTAATGAGCCAATGACTATTTAGCTTGGGGATAATGGTCATATACAATTTCTCATCCAATATTTCTTCCAAGAACTCCTACCATTTCCATTCCATTGAATTTTCCTCTTGCAGCTTATGCATATACAAGGTAGGAAGTCATATCAAAGGCACGTTGTTCCTCAAAATTTATTATTTCTAATGTTTTTTGTTTTCACCTCATCCATTTTCATTAGGGAGCTCACAGAGGTTTTGTCAAGATTAAGATTTTTAATCCGCCTTTAAAATATTTGATTGATGTAGTTACATGCAAAAGTAAATAATTCAAGAGTCTTAAGTGCCAAGTAAAAGAAAAGGTTTTAGTTTTTTCTTCACTCCACCTACATATCATGAGAAATATTAGGGTTTCTATTTTGATGGCATTGAAAGAGTTTTCCATGATTGGTGTAGACACAACTCCTTTGTTACTTTGAGCTACATCCACGTTGCAAAAGAAGTAAAAAGATGCATGGCATTTGTCATAAAGGGGTAGAAAGCTTATAGACTTTGTATCAAACTTTAGAGTAGGGGGATTCGTCACCCCGAAGGCTCCAGGTCATGGGAGAGCCCCAAGGAATGAACTTCCCTAAACTACCTCAGGTTGATCAAGAGACAAAGAAAGGTGAGATGGGTGATTTCAAAGATCAAGTGAGAAAACTACAAGGATCTCATACCACAACTTAGATAACTCTTTTTCTAAGGATGACAGTAGAGAAATCAAACTTCAATGCACCGTGTTGGAGTCTTAGGGATGTACTAGTGTCTTATACTAACAAGAGTTGAGTGATAGTCAAAGACACTCAAGGTCCACTTACAACCTAAAATATGGGAAAATAGGGTGTGTTTTGGGGGTTGATCCAAAATAAACCTGTATTCCTTTATTTCATTAGGAAATGAGATCAACACAATAAATTGATTAACAACCCTTAGGTGAATCAAATAAAAGTGGGAATCTTCAAATTTCCTTATGACTAAAGGATGGGGGTCAAGATCAAATGACACTTTGGGGAAAAAATTAAAAATAGAAAATCAACACCAAATGAAATCTAACACTTGAAATATCAATATTAAACTCAATACTGATAGAACCACAAGTCAAATCATAGATAAGAGAAGGGAAAAATCATGTGTACTAGTCACCAAAAGTTCTTTCCTGAAACATTTATGGGACTCATTCACCCATGGGAGAATGGGTCCAAGTTCAAGGATTTTCTGTAGCTTTCAAGAGTCTCTGATATAGATATGAATCTTTCAATTTTCCTAGGTTTCACAGTCAGAATGTCAAAAATGACTTCAAGATCTTAGTTTTCGTGAGATGATAACAATTTTGACAACTTTTGCAACTTTGACAACTTTGTAAATCTTTCCCTTCAAAAGGTCTTCAAGCTTTCTTCCACCTAGATTTGCAATCACACATGCAAGGGATAAAAATGTCTTTTTGGGTGACTAGGGGTTTGCCTTGGTCAAACCTCATTTTGGTAATCAAACCTTGAATTGAAATGAAACACGAAAGAGGGAATGAAGAATGAACAAAGCTATGTTACCAGTCAACAAATCCTTGGATGCAACCTTGATAATGGAGATCTTAGGAGGTCTGCAACTTGCATGAGATGGTTGAATTGGATGTGGATCTTGACACTTGATTATTGCTTGAAATGATACTTTGAATGCTTGATTTGATCATGAAACCTACATCACAATGTTAACTCAAAAAATAGCATCCATGATGCAAGAAGACTTTAACATGATGAATGGATCTTGATTGCTACAATGGGTAAACCCACAAAAGTGGTTTACAATTCGAATGAGGAAGGAAAACTAACAAAAAATGACTCCATGCCAAAAAAAATCATTCTTGGGGTTCAAATGAACCAAAAGAGGGTTCGCTTGAACCGAGGTTCGAGCTAACCCATTAAATGCATCCTGCCAAAAAAGCACATGCAAACCCATTTTTGAAAGGGGGTTCGAATGAAATATAGTTCACGCGAACCCCCCTTTTCCTTGATCCCTGCTCTCTACCACAAAAAAAAAAAAAAAATCCATTTGAAGCTTGGGTTGAGCATGAAAATGGAGGAGAATTCACTCTAACCCAAGTAGTCCCTGAATGAGCTATCCAACAACTATAATTTTATGTTTTGGTTTTATTATTCATTTTTGTTTTTTAGTTTTATTAAACATAGGTTTTCTACTAAAAATGAAGCTCTTTTGTTCCGCATATGTGGAAAATAGAAGATTATAATTTTTTGAAAATATGATGCAATCTAGATATTGAAGTCCTTTGATCTAACAAAAAAAATTTGAATTTGATACATACAAAAAAGCCACGTTATACATCCACATATGTCCTGAAGCGATTGGTTTGACTTCAAAACTTGATTAAGGAAAAATATTCAAATAAAACACTATCTAACCAAGTTGGAAGCACTAGATATTGGAGTTACAAATCTAAATTTGAAAGAATTAGGAATTTTATCCTTCATGGAAAAAAGTTATGCTTATACAAGGTGAGTGTCACTCCTTAAAATGTTGTTTTCTAAAAAAAACTAGTTTTCAAGGGAGATGGAAAAGAGGTGCACTGATTCCAAAATTTTGAAAAATATATATTTAGAATCTACAGACAAAATTTCACAAAACTCTAGTTTGCATCATCTTCAAATTGCTCACGGTTTAGCTGCTATAGGTGCTCGAAAGTGAAGATTTAGTTAGAAAAAAATATTTCAATGTCTAGTTTGGCCAAAAATTGTAAACCACTATTGTGGGATCACCGCAATAAATATTTGATATGTCTACTCTTGAATGCCTTTAATCACTTGTGAAATGCTCTTGAAAATCATATAAAGTTGCTAGGTGAAACTCAGTGAAATAACCTTGTATTTATAGGTATGTATCCTTAATTTCCCGAAATTCAAATATCACAAGCCGACATTGAATTATGGATTTTAATATGTTAACATATCACTAAAAGCATAATTTAAATTTAGGTATTAAGGTTTAGGGAGGACCCATTTTCCCATGGGCGAATGGGTCTTGGGTCCCTAAACCTAGGACACACATTGCTCATTGTGAAGTGTTATGTTTATGAATTAATAAATGTCATGTTTCCCCTTCAGAAAATGTAATTAAATAGGCTTGGAAAATGAATTAAATGGCCAATTAAGGCATAATTAAGCTCATTTGATTAAGAAGGCCTAAATAAGTGTGTAAATGTAATAAGTTATATTTAACAACACTAAATTAAGGCATTATTAAGTCCAATTTTAATTAGGAGGGCCCAAACAATTGAGAAAATGTAAAGGGATATATTTTTCTACACTACACAACCCAAATACTAGAGTTTTACAGTTTGACAGTTTAATACAAGAATGAGAAAATAAATAGTACAACAAGAAGAATATTGAAAAGGATTATTCTAGTGATGAAAATGACAAAGAAAGAGTAGGAAAATATACTTTTCATGGAAAATCCAATTCTTCAACTATAACTCCAAGTAGACGAACCGACGCTTACACACACAAAAATAGGAAAAATGGTGGGTTGTGTTTTGAGTTTTGTCTTAGTCAGACCCTCATTTTGGTGTTCCCACCTCCACAAACAACCAAATATGCAATGATATGGAGAAAAAGAGATAAAGGAAGGAATGGAAATTACCCAATAATGTAGAGAGCAATGACAACCTGAATGCTACTCTACGAGACAATAGATGTAAAATGAAGAGAGACAGTGTTACCTTCCCTGCTATAAGCACTCAAGGTTGATAGAGGAAAGAAGAGAAAAACACCACCCTATTGAGGACATAGAACTTCATAAACCTGCAATAACGATGGTGTTGAAGTGAAGAGACCCAAGTAGAAGGTTGGTAGCACCAAGATAGAGAAAGAAAAATGATCAAGAAGTGTGAGAGAATGAGCTTGATAATGAGAGAAGCAACATGCGAGTGAGTTAGAGAATGTAGAAGCATGACATAATGAGTTTTAATTAGAAAAAAGGAGGCAAGGAGTCATTTTTCATCAATCAAGACCCAACAAAGGACGTTACCTTCATGGTCAACCAGGAAACACAACGCTTTTGCAGATTTTAGAGGCAAGAATTTGTCAGGAAAATAGTGTGGCGCACAGACATATGCACAACATGCACACATCTCTGAAAAATATTCCTCCATCAATGCAAAAATATAAGGCCACGTGGAAGGAATGAGAAGATGGCGGTGGGCTTATGCATCTTTGTACTTGTAATTCTAAAGTAAGGGTAAATAAAATGGGAAATTTGCCTAGGATGAAAATTTGTGCCATTACATTTTTCCCCCACTTTAGCGGGCATATGTGCCAGTGTGTATGTGAGCTAAAGTAGAAAGATGTTGAAGAGAATATACCAATAATGTTGAGGAAGAAAATCTTCGATCCAACACACCTAGATGTGAAAGAGGGAGCTCCATAAGTTCTCGATCCTGCAAAGATAGCTATGATCTCACCACAAACATGTTAGGTGAAAAAGGTAATCATAAGACACACAATCCAACATGATAAGATACAACCTAATCAGATACACTGATCAGATAGTTAAGCTTGCGACTGTTGCAACTTTCGTTGTAAGATGGTCATAGAAAAAGCGAGTCTAGTTAGGATGCCCCCAAGATAGATGCTAGGATATAATATTTCTAACACCAAGACATGCAACATCAAATATTTGATAAAAGAAACACATTACAAGACACCAAAGAGATCTTATGAGAATAAATCTTTCAAAGGGGGTTCCTTTGGCAGGAAACCCTTCAAGACACCAAGGGGCCCATTCAAAGGAACGTACCAATTTAAAGACACCACATTTTTTGCAATTTATTCTATCATAAAAGGATCCTTTTGAAAGATATTTTTTCAAGGAATTTGTTGGAAATAATGCTCCTTTTCAAAGGAATTTTTTTAGATTTTCATTTTAGAAAAAAATGCTCCTTTTTCAAAGGAAAGTTTTCAGACTCTTCCACATATGAGATCCTTTTTGAAAGAAATTTTCATCCAGTAATTTTCATCCAGTATTCTTGAGAGAATACAACATTTTAGAAAATGAGAGATATTTCAATAATGGATTATTTCATCAAGGAATTCATTGTAAATAAAATTTGACACCAAGGAATCCTTTTTGAAAGAATTCACCTTATTGAAAATTAGAACAACATGGTAGCCTAGCCTTAGGATGGTGTGTGAATCACAAAGGAGCACATGAAACCCTAAGGAGAGAAAGGATAGGTAGAGATGTTGTGGCACAAAAAAATGATGAGATGTATTCATGGTATGTTGTCACACACATGAGGGACAACACATAAGGACCACAACATCAAGAAGTAGACAAAGATGAAGAAATTAAGTGACAGGGGGATCTGAGAATTCAAGGTCATATTTGTTCATAGATACAAATGGATATAATATGGTGTATGATTGAATAGTCATCAATCCCCAAAGTTTTCAAAACATGAAGACACAAATGAAAATAAAAATTGGGTCGACATGGAAGAAGGCCTAAATGCCCCTAATGCTTTGCATTGTCCCCAATATCAAAAATAAATTTTACAACACATAGAAGAATGATGATATAAATAGAAGAAGTGTATGAAAAAAATTTGCACCTATATCTAAGAACCTACAAGGGTAACAAGGGTCCTCTAGGCAAGATCACAAACATAAAAATACAAGCACGGGGGAACACAAACACACAAACAAATCTAACGTATCGATAAAGAAGAGGTACCACCCTAGTCTTCATTGACCAACAGGTCATCCTACTCCCAATATAGATCATTGTAAGGGGATGGCAGATGGGCCTACAAGGGTGGGATAGTGAGGGAAGTACCCTTCATCTTGTTGACAACAAGGGCTAAGGAAGAAGGCCCCTCAAGGTCTTCTTCATTGAGCTCTTATGAAGCGAAATTCATCAACCTCACAAAGATCAAAGACAGATTTGGGATATCATCCACCAAATAGCTATGCACTTTACTAGAGTGTCATGTGTTAACCAAGTGGGAGAAGAACAAGACACCTGAGATTCATTGTCAGCCTCATCAAGAGGGGTAGTGACAAACGTAGGGGAAGCGGAGGCTACCTCCATCGTGAGGACAACACAAGCCAAGACAAAACCAACTTCCAAAGAAGGTAAATCCTTCTAACCTCTAGTTATAGTGAGGTCATCCTCTAGCTTGTGTTTCAATGGAGGATGTGGAACCCCCATAGAAGAAGCAGAAGCTAAGGAGGAAAAAGATAAAACCACAACATACACTACCATTGTGTTCAGGATGTCTATGGGCTGAGAGAACATAGGGATGTCCAAGAGGGACATCAAGAGAGGGGGATCCATGGAGGGCATGATGAAAACTTGCATCCTTTTTGGGGTGAGAATCATTAGGACCCCCCAGAGGACCTGGGAGCATAATAGAGGCAATGGGAACTAAGGTATAAATAGTCGGAGAAAGTGAAACAACAATAGAGGATGTAGAGATAAACTCTACTGGCTCCTCCATATTTTGCAAGGTGACATGTTCCATGCCCAAAACCTTTCACCTGTGTTTGCGCTCACATGCAAGTCGGTTACGTTGGTTTGGAGCATTGGAAGATGTGACTTGAGAAGAGACCAGAGGATGTTTGTCAACCACACGAGTATCCTTCACAAATATTTCTAGTGGAAGGATAGTCTCTAGGGCAGGAGCAGGAGCAGGAGGCATAGGAGTAGAAACAACCATAGGAGGAGAAGCAGAAATAGGAACCTAAGCGATGAGCCTCTTCATGTTCTCTACCTTAGGGGTAGGTGGAAGAACAGTAGGATGCCACAAAGGTTGATAAGCTAGAACAACCCCATGGGAGTATTTCCCCCTATGATGGATAACAAGCTATGGTACTGTGGATAGAACAGGAAGCTCAAAAACTTGATGCTTCGCTTTTCTCCATATAGGCACCATCACACTTCCAATGAGGAACAAGAGTGAGAGTTGAAGATGACACAATGAGATGAGAAGTAGAAGAAAATGGAACTACATACACAAAATAAAAATCCTCTATAGTGTGAGCAAGCTTCCCCTTTCCCTTGGATGGGAAAGAAGAGGTAGTTTGTTGTTGCGCTAGATCATAGAGGCTCTGATTAAGATAACATAAGGAGACACCAGATAACTAGCCTTTGATGCTAAGCCCCTAGTCTTATATTTAATATAATCCTTCTATAATAAATCTCCCCTAGGAGGGAGAGGTCTAACCAAAGCAAGTTATAAGTGATCCAATGAGAAGCCCCTACACAACACTAGTGGTTTATAGCCAGTGTTATGCACCATGTGCATGATGCCTTCATGAGGGACCTTTAAGCATTTATGAACTATAGAGGCAATACCATTCATAGAGGCTAGCCATGGGATGCCCAACCTAGCTCTAAATAGACCAGACTCTGGAATCATAACAAATGAGACATCAATAGCCTTAGGCCCTGTTATGCCTTGCATAACCACCCCATTTTATTCTAAAACAAAATGGGTCCCCCTCTTTTTGTTGTTTTGATTTCCTTTCGTTGTTTGTTTGGGTCTTAGGAGTTCTTTTGTTTTCCTCCTAAGGTTTGTCTTTTGTCCTGTTAGAGTCAGATCCGGATCTAAATTTGAACATTGAACTCTGTCAACATTTCTCGTCTGGGTTCCATCCTGACCCTGAATCCACCTTTCCCTTTGTTTCTTCTTTGGTTGGTTGTTTTCCTCTCTGTTTTGTGTCCCATGTCTTGGTAGTTTCCTCTCTTCCTTGGGTCTCTTGTTTTGCTTTGGCAGACACAGAACTGGAATTGGAATCGAACCCTAAAACTTTTAAAGTTTCAGGTTTGGGTTCCGTTCCGGTCCCGGTTCCGCAGGTCATGTTCTTTTGCTTTTGTTCCTTTTGTTTTGTTGTGGGGTTCTTTCCCCCTTTCTTTTTCTTCATATTTTTCATCTTTTTGGGTGTTTTAGGGGTCGGATTTGACTCCAATTCCAGTTCCGCCGGGTTCATTTTTCTCTAGTTACGATCACTCGGTCGAGTGTCGGGTTTTGTTTTTGTTTTGTCATTGCCTTTTTGTGGGATCAGAGCTAGAACGATGATGTATATGAGGTTAGCGATTGGTTTGTGTCATGCCCCCGTTCTGACTCCGGTCCTGGTTCCATCTTGGTTCCACCCCTGCCAGTTGTGAAGCTAAGTATGTTTTCGGTTCCATCTTGGTTCTGCCTTCGCCAGAATTTGGTTTCTTCTTGAATGAAGGACAGGAAAGATGGGATGAAGATATATTTTAATATTCCTTTGAGGACAATGGGAGTGCATTTTTTTGCGTGATTAAATCATACACTTGATGGTATTTCTCAAGGAACTTAGTTGGAAAGCATACCTCAGTCACATTTGGTATAAAACTCTTCAAAGGATAAAGTCGATGAGACCCAGCTTGATGTCTTGCTGAATGGCAGTTTGGTTCTATTCATTTGAAATCCAAAGGTTTCTGACATCTGTGGTCTCCATGAGTTTTGTATATTCTCATTGGGAGGTCTCACCGACCGTTGCACACAAGGCTAGCGTCGTCGAAAGAATTTGGGTTTGGGGAGAAGTCTTCCCGATTGATAGAAGTCTTGGCGAAAGGTTGTGGCTTCGGGGTAAGGTCTCATCGATGGGATGAGGTCTCACCAAAGTGGGATGGTTTCGGGGAGTTTTCCTACTGACACGGGGGAGTCTCACCGAAAGGTTTGAGTTCGGCAAGATGAAGGCCTCAAGGAGAAGTCTCGCCGACTGCTGAATGTCTCGCCGAAGGTTATGCCTTCGATGTAAACTCTGGCTGACTAGGGAGAGTCTCATTGACATGGAGTCTCATCGGTTTAACCTTTGGTTGACAGGATGGGGTCTCCCCAAAATGAAATGAGCTCGCCAAAAGGAGGCATCATCGCTAGAGTTCTTGGCTGAATGATCATGGTCTCATAGAAGGAAGTTGGAGCTCGCGATGATATCTCTCAACATGATGGTATGTCTCGGTCAAGGTCTTGTGGCTTCGCTACAATATCTTACCGACTGAGAGAGTCTTGCCGATTGCGATGGTCTCGGCGATGGAAAGGGATATCGATATAACTCCTGCTGCTTGCCATGATGTTTGGCCGATAGCGGTAGTCTGGGCGACAACTTTATGTTGCGGTATATCTCTTGCACACTCGCCATGACCTCTGGCCAATAACGATTGTCTTGCCGATGGTTTTTTATGATATCGATATGACTTTTGCATTCGATATGAGGTCTCACCGACAATTGTATGCTATGTCGATGCTGTTGTAGGGTATAATCACATCGAGGAGACACGACTAGTGTCTCACCGACATGCGATTCTATCTGAAGAATCTTTTGACCCCTTGGAAATCCTACGTAGAGCGTGTTCAACCAATCAGAGGGAACTAAAGGCGAACCAGTGGCAGTTTGACTGATTGACTACCCCTATGAAGAAGATCAACAGAATGTGCGTGGAATGGATCGGCTTGGTGAAGCAATGGTGTTTGGATCTAACAGGGGAGGTCGGATGCTGCTTCTCAAAGATGGTCAACTTGCAAAAATATCTTGGAGTAGAAAGGAAGTGAAGAAACCCCAAGTCATAATGATAGCTGGGATATGTACTAGAAAAAGGTAGATCGTCATTTATGGCTATACTCCAGGGAATTCAAAGTAGCTCTGATGGAAGTTCGAGGCTGGACACAGAGGCTAGAAGTTATTACGATGGTTGCAAAAGATCTAAGGGCTACTCTTGAGGGAGATCCTTCACCGACATGGACACCGGGGATGCACATTGAATGCAACATTAACTTCATTCCAAAAAGATCTGAGGGCCGATCCTTCTGAAGTGGGATATTTTGTAAACACTAAAATAGGGGCCAACACTTTCTTTTTGACACATTTTGTATATATGGCATTTTTGCCTCTTTTAAAAAGAGAGATTTTTTTTCAGAAACCAATAGCAATAGAGAAACTGAAGAGTGGCAGTAGAATAGGAGTTGGATTCGACAAAATGAAATAATGTATCCTTCTGGTTCTCTTAGTATAGATGGAAACAATCTAAAGACATAGGTTTTCTGTACACTCATGATTGTGCCAGATTTGTAAATGTTGCTTATCTGTTTCACTAACAGTAGAAGCAACTAGATTTAACTCTACTTCATATTGTGTTCCTGAATGGTGTTTATCTTGGGTTAATCATTTGATTTGAAAATATTTCAAGGAATGAAGTTTTATTTTATGTTTTGTTTGAATAGTGATTTGCAATCTGCTATTGAAATTAGCACTGTGAATGAATGAAACTATGTGTTAATCACAAGTTAATTTTGTTCTGCAGTTTTGTTAGCAATTCCTTGAAAGGTAACAAGTCTGGTTAAGTTGGATGAATTATCATTCTCTCAGCCCAAAGCTTTGATCTATCTTTTCTTTAAAACCTCAAGCTAAAGTAGGTTTTGAATTTATGCTTGATCTTAGAACAATCCAAGCTCAACACCAAAGAAAAGCCCCTTTGGAACATTATATAGTTCACATAAACCATTGAGTGCAATCAGCACAGTCGAGAACCGATTACCAGGACCTTGGGAGTTAGATATCCATGTGTTATTCTTTCTCTTTCAGGAGAGCAAAATAGTAATATTCTGCTTAACTGTTGTTTTGCTCATCCGAACCATCAACAGGTCCTAACAAGACTGATAAAGAAATAGAGTCCATAGGGGCAATAGAGAGTCCATCATGGGTATGGAGGGTGTTCTCAGACTCTTTGTACCTCTCCTTATGTAAGTTGTTTATAAACAAAGTCTCCTCCATTTTCACATTAACTTGACTCATCAGATCAACTAATACGCCAATTATGACGTTTTCATTAATCAGGGTAGGAATGTATAGCGGGGAGGGATCCTTATTAAGAGGCTCACCATGCGAGGTGAGTGTTATGTTAGGTGTTTCACTTGCATTTTTAGGAGGGATATGCACGATTGAAACCATGTTCGCATACTCAGATGGAACTAAATTAGAAGATGCATAATATTGTGTTACCAAATTTTTAGAATGAGATGGAAATAGATTAGTATAAATTTTCAATTCACTATTAGCCTTGGCCACAAATTTATTATAATTATGTTTCTTCCCATTGAAATGTATAGTCTCTTCATTGATGTGCTCCTATATCTCATGATGTAGGCACACACATTTCTCAATGTCATGTCCATGCACTTGGTGGAATTGAAAAAATTTGTTGCTCGTCATACCACTTAAGATATAGCTCAGTTAGAGGTCGGGGTTCAAGCATCGTCATAAATTTATCTTTTGATAACTTCTTCAAAAAAATAGTATAAGACTTAGATAGTTTTGTGAAATGTCAATTGTGCCCTAGGCCCTTTTCCTTAAATGTAGAGACCACATTCACAATAGCTTTATTTTTCCAAAAACTGACACTACAGATTGAGTATTAGGGCGAGAGCTGTGAGGATGAATCCTCGAACTATGCAACCATCTATTGGTATTCACAAAGTGTAGCACACAGGTGTGCAAAGGAAGAGTACTTCATCAAGGTGAAATTTTCTTTCCACTGCTTCTGTAAGTTCCTGATGAAGACCTTTTGAACATCTGAATTCGGTAAAGGATAAGAAATTTGTGAAAATAGCACTTGATTAAAATTAGTTACCCTTTCATGGTCCCCTTGCTTGCATTAAACAAGATCTAAAAAGGTCATCTTCGGTATGATGTTAGCTTGGAACTACCTCAAGAGTTGGTTTACCAACTAATCAAATGAAAAGATAGAGTTATCTAGTAAGTAACAGTACCACTTAAGGGTAGTGTCCTTAAGAGATCTCAAAAAGACCTTAGTCATTATAGAATCATGATGGAAGAAATCAATGCACATAACATTAAATATTGAGATGTGCATTTGAGGATCTCCATGACCACCATACTTTTCAAAATTTCGAATCTTCATCCCCTTAGGGATAGGAGTGTTCAGAATAGCAATGGATAGAGGAATATAACAAAAAAAAGGTTGAAAGATAGGTTGAGAAGTAGAAATAGATAGGTTTTCTAGTTGGTTTTCCATCTGACCCATGTTCTACAACAAGGCATTCAAGATAGGGTTATAGGATGAAAAATGACTAGTGGAACCTCCACCAGAGCCACTAGCCCCCATATTGGTAGAGACCCCACCACCGTGACTAGCATGGGCTCTAGGATTACCACCAAGAACATTAGGGCTAGAGGAGTTGAAACCCAAGAGTACCTTGTTTACTTTAATGATGGAGGTCGACCAAGGGTCAGAGGTGGTGTCAACGTAAGGGCCAGTCTAGTCCATACATACCAACACCTTAGGAATTGAAACTTCTAGTTGTCTCTCGATGGTCTCAGAGCCAAGGTCTCAGGCAATGCTCGACCTAGGATTGTATGACAGGACATGAGTGTCCACAATGTTCATAAAGGCCCCAAAATTCTAGACCTATTCAATCCTTTCCAATATAGCTCTTAAGTTGTTAACAACCTTGGCGGCCTTAGCTAGAGTCCTTTATTTCCCTAAATACTTCCCAAATTCCCCAAGGATTTTGTCTAGGGAAAGAAGTTGCTTTGTGGGAACCTCGAGAGCATTGTCTTCGTCCACAGATGAAGTAGAAGAAGCAGGAGGGGTAGGGACATGCAAATCTTCCCCAAAAGGGTTGGAAAAACTTGTATTTGTTCCTAAAATTATTTCCTCAAAGGTAGGACTAGTAGTGACCTTCTTATAATCCATATCTATATGTCATATGCTCTTAACAATGTGCCCAAAGGTCATTGAATAAGTCATAAAGCTCATAAATCTTCACAACACACAAGCCTGCAACACACCCAAAACACAAGAGAAAGATATATGACACTAAGAAGTGAAAACAAGACTTTCATGTTAGGTACACCAAAAATGTAGAGTAGGGGGATTTGTCATCCCCAAGGCTCCAAGTCACGGGAGAGCCCTAGGGAATGAACTGCCCCAAACTACCTTAGGTTGATCAAGAGACAAAGAAAGGTGAGACAAGTGCTTTTGAAGATTAGTTGAGCATACTACAAGGGTATCAAACCATGACTCATATAACTCTCTATCTGAGGATGACAACGTGGAAACCATACTTTTCACGCTAGAGTCTCAAGGATGTGCTGACGTCTTGTATGGACAATGAGTTGAGTGATAGCCAAAGACACTCAAGGTCCACTTGCAACCTAAATACCAGATTTTTACAATTTGATAGTTTAATATGAAATACAGAAAAAAAAAATAGTACAAAAAGAAGAATACTGAGAAGGATTATTCTAGTGACAAAAATGACAAAGAAAGAGTAGGAAAAGATACCTTTCACGTGAAATCCAATTCTTCAACTATCTCCAAGCGAATGAACTAATGCCTACACACATGAAAATAGGAAAAATATTGGGTTGTGTTTTGAGGTCTACCTTAGCAGACCCTCGTTTTGGTGTTCCTACCTCCACAGAAAGCTAGATATGCAACAATATAGAGAAAAAGTGATAAAGGAAAGAATGGAAATTACACAATAATGTAGAGAGCAATGACAACTTGAATGCTACTCTACAAGAAAATAGATGCAAAATGAAAAGACACAATGTTACCTTCCCTACTATAAGCACTCAAGGCCGATAGAGGAAAGAAGAGAACATAACCACCCCACCAAGGAGATAGAACTTCGTAAACCTGCAACAATGATGGTGTTGAAGTGAGGAGGCCCAACTAGAAGGCTAGTAGCACCAAGATAGAGCAAGAAAAATGATCAATAAGTGTAAGAAAATGAGCTTGAGAATGAGAGAAGCATCATGAGAGTGAGTTAGAGAATGTAGAAGAATGAAAGAATGAGTTTAAATTAGCAAAAAGGAGGCAAGGAGTTGTTTTTCATTGGTTAAGACCCACAAAAGGACATTACCTTCATGACCAACTAGGAGACATAACACTTATGCAGAATTCAAAGGTAGGAATCTATTAGGATGGTAGCACGATGCATGGATGTACACACAATGTGCACACATCCCCAACAAATATTCCTCCACTGACGTAAAAAGACAAGGCCATGTGGAAGGAACAAGAACATGGAAATGGGTTTACACATGTTTATACTTGTAATTCTAAATTAAGGGTAAATAAAATGGGAATTCTACCTAGGGTACAAATTTGTGCCATTACACAAACTATCTCTATGTGCCCAAGTATTTCTAGGGTGAAAATTCCACCTAGTTGCAATCCCTCAACACTCCAAGTATGTTCTTAAGGAGTCTTTGACAAGTAGGCATAAATATTAATAGGCGTTCATTGTTGAAGGAGTTTGTAGTGTAAGTATGTGATTTTCTTTATTCCAAGGACCCTCCACATATTATTTCAGTTGCCCTTATCAAATAAGGAAATATGGTGTTTAACTGCAATTTTCAACATGGGTTCTTTAATTAAGATCATTAGAGCAGAAGTGCAATGGTATCTTACATATTAAATCTTAAGGGTATCTATGATAATAGTGTGGTCAATGCATGAACTGTAGATACATGACAAAGACTAATAAGCCATTCATGATAAAGCACAATAAGAATGCACTATTAAGGGATCAAACTAGAGATGTGCTAGCATGATAGCCATGAAAGGATAGTAACTTATAGCAAGAAAGGCATAATAGATATAAAGATTCATGAAGAACCTATAGAAACTATTGTGGCTCATTGTAGGAGATATAAATGTGCTAAATATATTTTAAATAAATTTCATGCAGTAATACCTTATACATTAAACCTTAGGGTTTTTGAGAAGAACTTTCTTGGACTAAGTCTTCAAATTTTTTCAGGTAACTCAATAAGATGACAGTGCTATTAAGAAACTTGCATGTTATTCACCACAGTGATGAGACAATCAACATTACCCTTGTGATTGATGACACTAACTTCATTAAAATTTTCCATAATGTGAAGAAATAAATGTGAGAGAATGTTGAGAATAGGTCTTCAAATCAATGACAAGAGACCTAAAAGTAGAGGACAGTTCCAAAAGATCAAGTTTTGTGAATAGTGACGATCTTCAAACTATGACAAGGTTATGAGAGACAATCCACATACATGGAAGAAGATTGTGTATGCAAAAGAATGGTTCAAATGGTATGATAGTCCTAGCATGGAGGAAGGTGAGTACAAACCTAAGTTTTCAAAGATATGGATGATAATAAGGTACACGAAAATCCTATATGGTGTTGAAAGGTGGAAGAGTATAGTGGCATGTTCCAATCACAAGATATTATGTACAATAGTGGTAAATGAACTTAGTATGAATGAAATTTTATAAATTGCAATGTTATAAGGCTGGTCATTGGTGGTATGTGATGTTTCACTCATCACACACAAAATATTTCTTTCATGGAGATCAATGAATGAAGAAAATGAAGGTAGTGTATAGTCAACATGTATCATAAACAAATGATGTAGACTATGTAAGAATGGGATACAATCATAGTGGGTGGAGTTGGGCAGAGTTCCATGAGGAATGACAAGTAGAGATATGATAGTTGTAGACCTTGCATGAACTTGAGACGACAGTAAGGAAATTAAAGTTTCATGCATGGGAAATTTGTTCAAATATAATAGTGATCTTGTTATCTCTATGAGATTGATCACAGTGATAATGGAGGGATAGCATTATGGTCAAAGTTTAGTGTAAATGACAAGCTAATGCCATGATTTTGAATACCATAAGGGTAGTAAGAGATATCACAGTTAAGATCAAAAAAGAGTTGAGTGGATGAGTCTAAAAGAGATGACAATTCAAACTTGAGATGAAAGTGAGTTGAATTTATATACAGTATTGTGCATTAATGGCATGCACAATACAACTAGTTACAAGGTGATGTCAAGCTTATCCATAAAGATATTGATAAAAGACTAAGCAATGACAAGGAATAGGAAAGGTGCATAGTTTCATGAGTTATGACAGACCATACATAGGGAACTTCATAATCTAAGAGGGAAGTCACTCAGAAGGCACAACCATATGATAGTCATAACACACATATGTAGATGTGAAATAATTTGAGAACTATCATCATGTCATGCCATGGTCTGCCTTGTCATTCTCAAATGTGAATATAAATGAAAATCTTCTAATTTTTTTTATGTCGCATGCATTCTTTCCCTTGTTGTGCTAAACAAAGAGGTTAAAACTTTGAATTATGAAGAATCTGGTGAAAATATGAATGCTCATAAATAATTGAATCAAGTACCTTATAAGGATCCTTAAGGGAATCTAAGAGAGAAAAGGAAGTCATGATATAAATCATAAATGATAGTCTCTAGTGCATGATAGTCACATTCATCCAAGCTTTTTGGTTATTGTTATATGCAAAGCCCTTGAAGGAGTTGAAGACATAACCCATGAGTAGTATATAGTCATTTACCCTATGAAAATTCCTCATGAATACAATCATAGGTGAACAAAATAACAAACTAACAGTCAATATTCATAATGATAGTCATATATCTATGTCACATAATCATCATGCCTAAGAAAATATCTAGCATGGAAAGAGAAAAATATATATATGAAGTCATGAAGGAGTTTTAAGATCATAATAAAAAATAACCTTATCCTACACCACAAGGTGTCCTACTTCATTTCAAACTCATTCAAACCATGTGTACCATTTGTATTCATGTGGCAATTTTAAGACAACAAAGGGTAGTTGGAAAAGATAAAGGCTAGTTTGGGAAATTAAGACACCTATAGCAATAGTTATAGTATATTGAAAGAATCTAAGGGAATTTTGGATGACATGGATAGTAGTTCTAGATATCTAGGGGAAGTTTGAGTAAGTCATACACAGTTGACAACATCAAGGAGAAATTATTGATAAAAGAAGTCAAAATGGAAGGAGAATTCCTAACAACTAGCATAATGAAGCAAACATCAAATAGAAAAATTGGGAAGGAGAAGTTAGGCACCCAAGGATAGGTTTGACCCAAAAAAACTAGGGAGAACATGTTGGAAGCTTTCTAGTGTTATCATTTATGTCAACCCTTAGCATTGGAGTTGTTGGAAGCTTGGAGTTGTTGGTGTTGTCAACACAATGTTGCTAGTGTTGTCATTACTATCAACTTTCAATATAACTGTGGATATTGTTGGTAGTATGGATGTATTGTGGTTAATGAGAAGTGTTTCAAATGCTGTAGATGTGTTGAAGAGGTGTTAGTAGTGTTGTAGTTGCAATTGGTTCACTTGGCTTCCAATTTCTTTTGAGAAAATTTTAATAAAAGAGATTACAATGTGAAAGAGTGGTGTTCAGTGTTGTGCTTTGCATTTCTTCATGGTTGAAGATATGCTTGTGTGGTTTATATGTGATGATTAGTGGTATTCAAAGGTGTTATATCCAAATTTTTTGGTTTTGGATCATATGGTAGTGAAAGTTGTGTTCACCAGTGTGTGTGCCTTCCTGTGAAGAAGGTTTTCTAGGATAAATGAGATTGCTCTGCATTTCTTTGTATTGAGATTTCTTTTCTTGCAGATTTGGGGGCATGCTTATAATTTTTGTATCTTGTTTCCCATAAGGTTT
>VDFB02360328.1:0-24611 GCA_007258455.2 Sequoia sempervirens
ATACATATTTCATAAAGGGAAAAAGTTGGAAATAAACTAAGTCTAGAATAGGCATGTTACTTCATTCTTTATCATTTTTCTTCATTTTTCTTCATATTTCTTCAATGTTGTTTGGACTTTTGAATCATCTAGTCCTATGGTATGGTTGGAGACTATGAGTACTCATGTGATTGAGCCCTAGATGATGATGCATGCTTTCTTCTACATTTTTTAATGCACAAGACAACTAAGATGGGGGTGAGTCAATTGCACCTTAAACCTTCAAAACCTTCATACACATTCAGATCCACATTAACTTAATTAACCCTTAATCTATTATAATGATTTATCATGAAAATCAAGTAATAGAAACTAAAAAAAGTCAACACCATGCACAAGAAAACACCATATTTAAATGGAAAACAAAAGATGGGAAACAACAGAGTGAGGATTATCTCACAATATAAAGTAACTTCAACACCAAATACAAAAGGTTTGACTGCCAAAGGGATCAATACCCAAAGAAAGAAAGGCTCATTGCCAAAGGATCACTACCAAAATAGAAAATAAGATAGAGAAGTTCATCTCAATGCAACAAATAAATCCACAACAACATAACCAACACCTTCACAGCTTGATTAAAGAATTGTAGACACTTTCTACTCACTACATCCACCAGTCTAACACATGAAAGCTCAAACTAAAATTCTCAAATTCACACTCTAGCACTCTATAATTCATAGCATTCACATCTCTCTTGTCTATCTCATCATCCCTCAACAACTCAACTCTTATTTATACCATCCTCAACCTTGAAACTCTATGCCAATGTCAGCTATGCACATGAATCATGCAAATTCAAATTAGGTCAGTGCCAAAACACTTCCATGATACATAGAAGTGAAAATGGACCACACCATTCATTATTTAGGACTAAAAACTACAATACCACTCAACCACATTCTTCTATAAACAATAAACATGCACTACAATTAGTGTGAACATCAAGTTAGTCGTTACCCATGTAAACACCATTAAAATTTTAAGTACACACTTTACTTGATCCAAAGATGACTTGCAAACCACACACCACACTTGAACATGATCTATAATATTTCACAAACACTATGAAATCCAACAAACTCCTTCACAACAACTTTCACCTAAAGAATATACACACCTACTATGTAACGCCTCACTGTGCAAACCCCAAAGAACAACAAAAACAACAAATTGCAACACAATTTTTTTTTTGAAAGAAGTCATAAGATAAACATGAACATATTTTGCATATAAAGAAATTATACAATCACAATGACCATTACGTCCTCTGGGGTACACGAGATGGCATCACAAAGTCCTAAAACTAATACCATAATGATAATGAATGAATCAAGATTACATGAAGATAACATAAAACCATCCTTGAGATCAAAAGAGATGAAAAAGAAACACATAAATTTTTATTAATAGTTAATTATGACAATTGTGGAGTATATTTCCACAGATACAACACATCATAACAACTACCACATAAGGCTTACAAAGGTAAAATAATACATTACAACCATTTCAAGAGTACATTACATCACTCCAAGAGTACATATGCATCTTGTCGTGCAGAGGAAAAGATACATCAAATACAAGACTATTACATAATTGAACATGGTACAAAGTGAAGAGTAGTCTTCAACCAAGTGAAGCTCTAAAACTCAGCATCCGCTTCTGCATCGCGAACACAACCTAGGAACCCAATGGGGTGCATAGCATGTTCCACCTGACCGCGTGGACTCAAAATTCCACCCCCCGTGCTAGGAGTTGAAAAGAAAGATCCCCATTCCTCAACCAAAACAGTCAAATGAACTAAAAGCAAACTAGACTCCACAACAAGGATAAAAAAAAATATCAGATAACAACCCATAACATTGCCATCACATAGCCACAACAAAATAATGAAAACTCCAACAAAACCAAATTCCAATAATATAGGCCAACACTAAATAACCATAAGAGGTGCCGACAAGAATAGAATCCAAAGCCTTCAAATGAAACCACAACATCAACCAACAATAAATATCAAAGGAACCTTTCATTAACATCAATCAACTTACCATGAGGCATGTGTGCGACACTAAAGATAGAACTTGGAGGCTTCAACAACAATCACCAAGAACCAATTGCCTCAACAACATCAATAATTCAAACAACACTCTCAAAGGCAACCAAACAAGGGAAAATAAATGGGTATTGTAGGAGAGTGTCATCACATGGCCTTACATGGATTAGCCAAGCAACCTATCACAAGGTACCACCTCCATCTATGGTTATCTAGGTAGCCTATCTCAAGGCGCCTGCTCCATAGGGTGACTCATGCAGGACCACTTACCTTTCGTGAGGACAAGGTAGTGATCTTACCAACCAGGTCTTCTCATCCCATCCTTAGCCTATGAAAGCACTAATGGTATGGGTGAGGCTCATAATTAATCTTGTTTAGTGTTTAACTACCCAAAACCACTAATTAATTTTATTAGGTTATCACTTATTAAAAAAATATTCCATGGGTTACCCTAACAACCCCTTTGTGCGTAGGCCCCCATGAAGAGCCACTCTCCCTATGGCACCAAAAAAACTAAATACAAGCAAGGGGTGTACCTCAACTCACATAAAAATCAAAGTGTACATATCTCACAACATACGAGGCAAGAACCATCTCACAAGCCCATTCCATATCACTGAAATCAAGAACAAAGGAGGTACCACCTACAAGAACACAAAAATCAGAAATAGGATGAATGAATCACAAAGGTCCAATCACAGAAGAATCAACATAAACCAATTTTCTCCATTGCCTCTGGAAGCCTAAAATACTAAAAATCCATAGACTCCTACTGAAGGTAATTCAAACTCTTTGGGTTCCCAACCATCTCAAAATATGAATACAAGAAAATCTTAACACAAGAGAAAGACTCGCAACTTGAAACCACAAAATGACTATATAACTTCCATTATCACAAATCGACAAGTGATGAATAAGAGTGACAATGTCAAAATGAGATCTTCAAACTCAATCAAAGTTGATATAAACAATTCCATACAAATCAATCACAATAATCACTAAATGACACAGTATTCAATTCACTCAATCCTTGTATCACAACATAAATAATCCAAGATTTAGACACTACTATTTTGGCATCATTACAAACTCACCTATACTCCACTATTCCAACATGAATCGATGAAAAATAACCACCAAAACTAGTCATCTCAAAAGGGAAGACACATTGAAATGAAAACATCAAAACATTTAAATCATCTTCCCAGTTTCATTAAAACATCAATAGCAATAAGTTCCAAGATTATTTAAATCATCAATATTTCTTTAACACTTACGAGATACGACTCTTAGGAAACATTTTTAATAATCACATACATTCTATTTGCCTACTCAAAATAAAACCATTCAATTAAAAAGACTATTTATTTTGCAATGACCACTAAATCAACTAAATCAACTAACTACTATTAAGTTATATTAACCCAAAGATAAGTACCAAAAGGGCATTGATACTAATATCTTATCTCTATCTTATTCGCTAGTATCCCTTAAAATACGGTGTTATTCCTAAGAAATGATAACCATCAATTACATTCTATTGAACATATTTGTAAATAAATGAATACACTTTCACACTGACTAGTTACATCCACTAACACATTCAAGTAATACACTTTAAAGGAGAACATTAAATAATCAATCACATTTTATTTAATCATTAATTGAGAAGCAACATGGAAACTATTAGCACTAGCATTCAAGTAAATGATTACACAATCTCAACACTTTTCTTAGCCTAACCTATGGATATAAAATTATTCATTAGATTCAATAGAAGAGAAAACTAAACTATCTAGATGAAAGCTATAATGGTACCATACAACGATAGAGGTTACCCGCCTAAGTCACACATATAATCAATAATAAGATCAACTAATTGACACTATTTTCACATTTTCAATAATTCATTACTCAACCACCAGTCTCATGTAGTAATTTCCCCTTTTTATTTATTTACCTATGAGGACAAAAATAATAAAATAGAATGTTTACATTATCATTATAAATTCTTAGTTTTATATCAACATTTTATTTTATTTATTTTTAGTTCATTCCTAAGAATATGTATGGGTGGAATTGGTAATAACCATGTTCCAAATCTCATTATATATCGATAGTGGTGCTCTTCTTGTACTAATTTTGGCTCATACAACCATATATGCCATCTCTAGTTCATATAAGGTATACATCCTAACATTTATTTAACTCCTATTTAATATTTATTATTCACCCATACTTTGATTTATATGCATATGTTCATAAAGTCTTATTTATTTATTTAAATCAATTGATGGTATGACCAAAAGAATTTGTTTCTGTTCCAATAGCTATTTATAACACCAAAATAATTTTGTGTTACAAGCATTATCTAAATGATTTAAAAAAAATTAATATTCAAACTAAGAGTATTATTAACATTAATAATAGTGCTTAAAATTATCCCTTAAGATAAATTTCAATATTTACCTTTCTTTGTAGCAATTTTTTTATCGTGAGATTAAGTTCTCGATATGATATTTTGACAACCATCTCTTTTTTTTTGTTTGTTTGTAATAATATATTATTTCTTTTATCTATTATTTTAGTTTGTTAATTCACTAATTTTCTAACTATATATGCCAACCCTTTTACATCCCCTTATTAATATTAAATTATTATCCCTGAGGGGAGTAACTAAAATTATCGCCTAGCCAAGGACTCTATTCTCAATAGGTGCTCCAAACAATAATCTATTTACCATATAGAAATATTTGTTTTCTTATAATCATCTTGCATAATATGCAATCCCATTTTTTTTATTAGAAATATAATTAAATCACTTATTTATTTATTGAGCACTAAATAATAAACTTTACTTTCTTATTATATATATAATATATATTAAAATCACCTATTTATTTATTGTGCACTAAATAATCAACTTTACTTTCTTTTAATATATATATATATATATATTTAATATATATTTATTACTTCTTTTCTCTTTTCTAAAAACTTATAGGAGAGACTTTTCTTTTTGTTTTGTTTTATGTATACATGGTAATATTATAAGAGCCACGTTTCTTATTTTTATTTTATTTTATTATTTTCTTTATGTTAAGCCCCTCACTACTCATATTATTATTGCTATTATTATTATTATTTTTGTTAACGCATGGGGGGCACATTTGATTGTTTTTAAAGGAACATGTGAAAGTATTCAAAAGGATAATACCAAGCTTGAATCATCTAAAACATCTAAAACGTGGGCATTGGATAATGGTATGAAAACTTATATAAATATTTTCCTTTGTTCCCGAAGCTTCATTCCGTTTTTATTCTTTCTTTTGACCACTCCGGAAGATGTAATTAATTAAATAATGTTTCAAGACACTTTTGAAAGGCAAATTCCATAACCTTTACCAACATCTTGCCTGCCTGTGCTGAAATGGGTGTTGTGGAACAGGTTATAGACATCTATCAAAGTACAAAGGATAGAGGAATTCTGTGAGATGTTGTGTTTGCAACTGCCCTGGTAAAATGTATACAAACTGCGGTGAAAGACTGGTGAACTATTTTACAGAATACCTCAAGGAATGTGGGCGCACAAACAAGGTGTGAGGACTGTTTGACAGATTGCCTTACGAAATGAGGGTGCAAAGACAAAGCTGAGGAAATGGCAAGGCGCGTGAACTGAAAGTATAGCTGCTTGAGAAACATGTTAAAAATGTGTTTGTTGAAAAGGCTTAAGAAACTTTCAAGTGAACTCTGGGTGACGCTAAAGAACTAGGGAGGTTATTTAAATTTTAACACTTCCTATTATGCTCAAGCGCTGTGGCTGAGACAAGTTGACGATGGAGTCAGAGAGATTATTTAAACCTCTACAACATTCTATGCCCAAGTACTGAAGATGTGACGGGCTGCCATTAGCACTAGGGAGGTTGTTTAAACTTATACACTCTCTAAAGCCTGAATACTTCAGCTATGATAGATTACGAATGGTATCAGGGACATTATTTAAATTTATACACCCTCCAAAGACTAAATACTGCAGCAGTGGTAGGTTGCCGATGGTTTCAGGGAGATTATATAAATTTATACACAATTCAATGGTTTCCAAAGGAAGATGCCCAAGCTGGGCGCAGCATAGGCGCATCAGCCGTCAACCACACTATTTTTTCAGATTAAGAGAAAATTACCCAACACCGAATTAAGCTAGTAAGGAAGCATCGAATGGATGCAGACTAAACTTCACATGGAAAGCATAAGGTATGCGTGGCCCCTAGAAGCACGCCGAGAGGGCTTCACCAAGAGACGCTACGGAGCAAGGGTGGGTGCAAGGGCAGCTGGAAGAAGGGGTGGGTACGCAGCCACAAATGTAGTGTCCCTCCAGTTGCGACACTCTGTTTTAGTTTGTTTTCAGTTTGATAGATAGATGTTTTAGTTGCTTAGGATACTATGTTGTTTATTTTCAGTTATGACTTTGATATTATGTTGTTTTGTACTTCGTGGATGATACTTTTGACATCCTAATCATCTGGATTGTGTTTCTGTGATGTTATTGAGATAGACACATGTGATATGGTTTATTTGCTTATTATTTTTCATGTGGTTATCATGTTGAAATGATTGCTTATGATTTATCTTGCTCGTCAGTGTCGGTGAAGAAGATAGTGTAGCATTACTCATTTGTGAGTACCCTTCTACACTGCAATTCTTCTTCACGGTGTGTTTTCTGACATAAGTATATATGTTTTAACAGTGATGTTTCCTGCAGACACAAGTACCGGGTAATGGCTCCACCTACTTGACAGGTCTAAGCGTACCCTAATTCAATAAAATTATGTTGTTCTGGACATATTGATAGGTCCTTTTTGTACCATCATTCTTTATTGAGCGAGTATCTATTTGTTACCCCTCTTTGTTGTCCAATTTGTTCTGTTGTGTTGTGTTTGTCTATATTGTTTTGTGTTTGAGAATTTAATATTTAAGTTCAACGAATATCTGTTAATGTGTTTATAAATGTTTATGGTTATGTTTGTGATTTAATTTATTAATTTAAATTAAATAAATTATTGATTTTTAAAAGTGAAAGTTATTTTCTTTGCAAATGTATTTAATTAAATATATATATTGTTGATTTATTTGTGCAAACTTGAATTATGAGGAAATAGATATTTTAAAGAAAAGATATTTTCAACATGTTATGAATCTTTGATTGGAGTTGAAAATCTAATTTGATATTAAAAGGATAAGTTGAACTGATCGATTAATTTTGAATGCATACTGGTCTATCAGTTAAGTTTTATAATTGAGAGTTAATAGAAATGCATTAAAAATGCTTGAGGGGTTGTAATTTTTGATTCACAGCAATTTTCTGGAAGAATTTTCTCAGTAGTAGCTTTTAGGAAATTTTAGCACGGCAGTTGTTTGGAAAAAAAGCTTTCATCTTAGATTTTGATTGCAAGCATATTATTGGGCTAGATTTTTTTGGATTTCTTCGTCAGATAGCCAGTGTTTTGAGCAGGATTGACAAAAGCTTTAGGGTTTTGAAGCTGCAATTCAGAAGTAACGAGCTCAGCATCATCGTCAATCAGCTGAACAATTTTACTCAGGTTCCATTGCTTCTTGATAATGCCTCTAATTGTTTGATATTGAAATAAATTAGGAAAAGAGGATTTTCGAAAGAATTCCTATGATTGCCTCTGCAAAATATCTTGTATGTATTCCGTAAATTAGCTTGGATAGATGCATGTAGTTTTAAAGCCAATCATTTCGTATACCCATTTGCTTAAACACCACCAATTCGTTATAGCTAGGTTTATATTCTGCTGTGAGCATAACTCATCTAAGATTTTGAGAGCCCTCCTATGAATTTACTGCTTCTACTGATACCTGGAAGTTGTAATCGCTTGAAAGCTTCTTGAGCCGTTCACTGTTCTAAGTTCTCACCTTTCATTCTTATTTATTTCATGAGTTGACTCATTTGAATGGCGATCTGTCACAACCAAATGTTTTAACTCTACTTTGGCTCGAATTCATTATGCTACCATTTATACTGGCTTTGCGTTTGCCTGAAAGTATCTATTGATAATCTTTTGCCTTGGCCCTACTTGAATTTGCTTCCTTGTCAAAGAGTTGTGTATCTATCTTTTAATTACTGAATGATTTACTTGATGCCTTACTCTAGCCGTGTACCTCTTACTCATATTGGCAATCGATATCACCAAAATAGTCTAAACATACTGATTGGTGGTGAATACTTTCTTCATATTGTTTCATAGGAAATATTGACTGTAGATTATTCGTTCTAAACTTCTCAATCTGAAAGTGTGTGATAACCGGTAATATAAGTGTTAAATAGGCAAGGAACAAATAATTTATGGTCAATTCAAATCTATTTTCTATAGTAATGATCAACCAACTTTTTAAACTAAAATAACCATGTTTCAAGGCTTCAAATATCCCAAGCTTCAAACGTAGCTGGGTTGGATTCATGTTGCATTCTCTCCTTATCTTCTCTCTGGCTTGCATCGGTGCCCTACTGTTTTAACCTATTTCCTTGTGTTATTTAAAACCACCATACTCTCCTTATTGGGTTGATTCTTGTTCAGAAGTATGAGTTTTGTGTTAGATATATTGGCAATAGATAGACGCTATCATTGCATGATTGATATATATTGCATGCCTTATCTTTGTCATGGCGTTTGGATAGCTATGAATATGTTTATCAATAAAATCACCACTGACTTTGCTTTAAACCCAATTGCATGTCATCCCTTTATGATGTCTTGGAGTGTGAGATATCAATTCTAATCTTTCTGATTTTGTTTTCCCAACCGCGTGATTTGGTTTTCCGTATAATATAAAATAAAATAAAAGGAAACTGTTCGTGTCTCCATATAAAATATCTTACATTGATAACTCTTTAATTATGCATTGGTTGGTAAAATACGTTAGTGCCTTGCCTTGAAATCCTCGCATAAGTCACATGTAAAATAAACTCTCACGTGCTCAAGATTAAGGTCAATGTTTAAAATGAAAGTTCTGGAGTGTTTACATTATCATGCTTTCTTTCCTTCATAAGTGAAATGGTAATTCTTGTAAATAAAAATTAAATATACTCCTTGTTATCAAAAGGCATGTCTTCTTTCTATAACTTGGGAATAAAGTCACATTCCTTTGATTCTTTAAAAGTTATGATTTTAATATAAAGAAAAGTTTTAAAATAAAGAAAAGTGGAGTAGTTAATAACATTTCACCTTTAAAGATAACTTTTGTCTTATTACTCTTTTAAGGAAATTTTTTTTATAGGATGGAGATAAGTGAGGAAGGTTAGTTTTTATTTGTAAATATTATTTAGAATTCTAATGAAGGATAGTCTTATTTATGTTATTTATAATTTAAATAAGCATTTTCTTTTAAGGAATAAATTAATGAAAATATAAATATATACATTTTTATACAATATTATATATTTATATATAAGTATATGAATTTGAATGTTTATGTGTTGTATATATAAACAATTTTTACTGAGTATGATGTGTGGCTGAAAAAAAATAGATTTGTTCCTTTTACTTCAACTTGGATTCTAAATATCATTTTTTTAAAACTTCTACATGTAACTATATCACGTGGTGTTTAAATGTCTTTCTTATGTTTGAGTTATATGCATTCAATATGTTACTGTTTGCATGGCACATTAACTGCCAACAATAGTTTGGATTATTCGCACTTTATAATTTATTATTTTGCATGAGGAGTATTCAGAGATAAAAGATTATTGCTAAGATAATTATAATCTTAAGCATAATATTTCCCTATGTTTATGTATAAATATACTTATTTAGCTTTCAAGTGTTGATTAGTAATGATAAAGGAATTATATTGTTCTTAATGAAGAATGATCTTGGATGTAATATACTCATGTTGATTAAGTGGATAAATTTGGTGGGATATGTTTATGGTATCATTTGGGAATGTATATTGATGAACATGAGTCCTTTTACTTCCAGAGGCTAGAAGTTTGATTTGAGATATGAGCTTTTAATGTTTATTTATTGATGTTTTGAATACCATGATCTATTTTGGGATTTTTCCATGCAAAAGTTACTGTCACCTTTGAGGTGTTTGAATTGGTCAATGATTAGGAAAAGAATGAGATATGTTCTATTATGGTTTTGTTTTTATGCATGTTGGAAATCCTTGGTATTTTGATGTTGTGTCATGCTTATAGGAAGAGTGGCTTGCGATAGGGGCCAAAACCCTAAGTGGTTGCCAGGGTAACCTATCGTGGGTTTTGTAATCAAGTGAAAACCTAATTAATGTACACGGGGTTGGGTGATAAACATAATTAATTCAGATAAATGATTGTCTCACCTAGTGCCTTAATGCTTGTTTAGATTAAGGGTAGGTTGAGAAGGTCTAGAATGGCTTAGTCGTCTACCTTGTCTTCCTGAAACAAAATTTGACATGATATGATGAGTTTTTCTAGGGGCCGAGAATCGGTAGAGATTGCTAGGGTAACTCTGGATGAGGGCTAGTAGTCTAGGAAGATTTTCCAGGGTAACCTAGAAAAACTATGTGATGACACTCTATCCTGAAGCATGTTTGTGGTCTTTTATGTAGAGTCACCTTTGTTACTATTGTTGCCTCTGGGAGTTTATTTGTGATCTTGAAATTTTAGAGTTTGTCATGTCGTTATGAGTAGTCAGCCATGTAAAGTAATGTATGTTATTTGTTATTTGTTTGATTGTCTTCTGGACCTATCATTATCTCCTAGCACAAAGGGAGTGGACCTTTGGGTTCCACGTGGTTGGGAGAAAACCATGCTATACCTTCCTTGGATATTCTTATAGATGATGTTATACTTACAGTTGGTTCCAATTACTTCATTGTTCGTGACAGTGGATGCAGAACGTGTTTGTGGATATGGATGTATGTTGTGATGTCATCATTATCCGCTTTGTATATTTACCTCTTGTATATGAGCATACTCATTGTACCATCATTTGATGTATTGAGATTTATTGAAATCTCACTTGATGTAATCTAGACTTATGGTTGACCAAATTGTATAAACTTTTGAAAACTAGATCATTCATGACTTTATATTTGTACTTATGTTTTATGATATAATGTGTTGAATTTATTTTTTATGCTTATGTAACATTATCTTGGAATCCGTATGGCAGTTGTGTAATTAAATCTCTTTTAAAAAAAAATTGTTCAGTTGATTTGTTCTTTACACTTTGTTTTAACAGAAACTGATCTGTAAACTAGGACGTTAAAGTTATTTGAAAACTTAATCCATTTACAGAATTATTCCTGATCGCAGCAGTAATGCATGGTTATGCGTCTAAAGCGATGAAATTATTACAAGTTCACTTATTCCAGTTCAAATAAACATAACTTAGAATCTTAAAGAATCAAATACTGAAGAAATAATGAGACAAAGAGAAAATAAGAAGAGCAAACTTGATAACGGAGTTCGCTCAGGATGAGCTACGTCTCCGGGTCCGCTTCTCAATCGTAGGACCGCTTTATTGATATTGCAAAGTCAACAACCTTTTTACAATATCAAGCCTCCAAGACCAACATAAGCTCCTCACAATCTCTCCTTACAAATTGCAATTTTTGGTGTAGACAACACCTTGCAAAATCACCTTACAAGTCTCCTTCAAACATCTAAAGATCAGAATTTTCTTCATACCAAGTATGAATCTCCTAGAAAATTCCCGTACAAAATTATCCACTCAATAATTTTTCCATTGTCCCTTTACAAAAATCACCCCTTTATATACACATTTATTTGCTAATATGGCTTTAACCATATTATTTTGCAAATATTGCATATCTCTCGTATATAAGTAAAAATTCCAACCATTTCCCCCTTTTACAATAAAAATAACTAATATCCCGTTAGTATAACAAATTAATCTTTCAAAAATAAATCCACCTTTGGCTTTTATAATTCCAAGCCATACAATTAAAAAAATGAACCCCTTTAACTATGGGCCGTTATAATTTTGGACTTGCATTATAATCTTTAAAAATATCTTTTAAAACCTCCTTAATAATCCCCTTGGATATTCTTTAAAATAAACCCTTTAAATATGAGAAAGGTGGTTAAAGGGGTTAATTTGTTGAAATGTAAGTTTACGGGATTTTTTCCTCTCCTTGTTTTATGGGCAAGGGAAGAGAATTTTAAGGGATAAAATCCCACCAAATCCTCCTTGAAATCACAAAAATCTTTTAATTTTTAAACCATACGTATTTTCTTTTAACAATATGGTTTAATCCATATTTCTTTTTCCACCATGTATGTGCCAACTCACCACTCCTGCCACGTCACCATCTGCCATGTCAGCTTGCTGATGTCATCAAAGTCAACCATAGTCAAAATTTTGACCAACCTTTGACCAGCTGTAACTTTCACATACGAGCTCCATTTTTGAAACCGAATATAGTTCTGGAATTAGCGCGACGAGCACTACGACTTGGCATAATTTTTATTTCATTTTGAGACAATCAATTTTTTGCCTTTTTGAACCCTTGATTTGCCTGTTTGATCGACCTTTGACCAAGCATAACTCGCACATACGATATCCTTTTGACACGATTCAAGTTGCGTCGGAATCCTGTCAGCGAGCTCTTCAATCTAAGACTACTTTCAGGTGATTCTGAGACTGTGAAATTTGAGGTCTTCTAGATCCACCTGGATCATTCCTCCCCACTGAGAAGCTTTTGGACCTCCAAAAGGTCTGTTTTTACATGCAATTCAAGTGAGGGCATCTTTGCCTCACTTGCCCAGTATCACCTATCCTTCCTTCCTGGAACCTGTGCATCTGACTCATCACAACAACAATCAAAACTGCACTGACATTGTTAAGCACATTAGCAACATACACATCCACATTCAGCGTTGCTGCTATCAACCAAACACTACTAGAGAATAGAAGGCTGAACAACAAAACCAAACTTGCAGACGAGAAGAAAAATGTACCAACATCATGCTTATCTTTCATAACTGGAACAACCTTAGAATCGGATATGCTTTTATTCTTTGACACTTCTTGTGGTTCAGACTTAAGTGCCAAATCACTATTTGCATTAACTACCCTTTTCAATTGCCCCATTGTCACAAAAGATTTATCAGTCTTAATTGAATGAGAATGCACTATGTATTCAATTCCTTCCTTAAACAAGTGATACTGATTATGTTCCCTGTAGAAGATTGCTTTCCTATCATATAAATACGGGCTACCCAACACAATTCCACAGATATCAAGTGGAACCACATCAAATTCAACCTCATCTATAAACTTAGATGTTATTGCAAATTTCAAACTGCATTTCTTAGTTACTCGCAATCTGTTATCATTGCACACCCAACCTAACGGATAAGGTTTCTTATGCGGCTTGGTTTCCAATCTCAACTGTTTAACAACTTCCTCTGAAATTAGATTAACTTGAGACCCACTATCAATCAATGCATTAATCTTAGTGTTTTTAGAAATCACCCTTATATGAAACAATTCACTTCTTTTGCTATCTTTAGGAACTATGCTCTTAGAAACGTTAGTGGCAGAATCATTACTAGCAAAAGTTTTACCTTTCAAACCTACAACTGAAATCTTTGTTTCATCATCAGAATCTGATCCAAGATCCTGAACAACAGCTGTAGTCTTTTGTTTACCTTTCCGATCCTTAAACCACTTAGGCCTTGATTCCGGATGCAATTTCCAACACTTCGCATCTGTGTGCCCTTGCTTCTGACAATGCGAACAAGTAGGCTTTTCACCTTCCTCTTTCTTCACAGTAGCTGCTTTCCTCTCCTTACCCTTCTTATTGCCTTCAGTTGGAGGAACATATTCCGTTTTTGAATTGAAACTTATGTTCCTTCCACCTGCTTCAATATGGGTTGCTTGTACACAAACTTCATCAAAATTAGTTGGATTAAACATAAGAATTGTATGTTTCAAATGCGTATGCAATCCACCTATATACTTTAATAAAGTTTCTTGCGTATAAAGAGGAATACCAAGAGTAAGTGCTTTCTTCCTAAACACCTGTGTATACTCTTGAACTGTTTGTCCTTTACCCTGTCTTATGTTTTGCCAATCCATAACAGCTTGTTGCATATAACCCAAAGGATAAAACTGTTTCTTTAAAGCAGAAGTAAACTCATACCAAGATGAAATGATTTTACCATGTTTAGCAAGATCATCTTGAATCTTACTCTCCCACCAAACCAATGCAGTGCCTCCCATTCGAAGAGTAGCTAGCTGGATTTTAGAAGATTCATCCAAGATCTGTTGAACCCTGCAATACACTTCGATCTGCTTAAGCCAGTTATCCAATTTCTCTGCATCCAATTCACCATTATACATAGGCAACTCAAATTTGACATCTAATTTTAATAAAGGAGAATTAGTTGATTTTTGTGCAACTTTTCCTTGTGAAGAATGTTTTGGACTTTCAGAAGATGAAGAGGACGAAGAAGAAGATGGGGAAGAAGGTTCAGGAGGGTCACTACCACCTCCTACTCCTTTACCTTTCTCCTCTTTCGAAGTAGATTCATTTTCCTCCTTCTTTCTTTTCTTGTCTTCCTTTTTCCTCTGACGCTCTTGCCTTTCTTGGAAGAGAACTTCCACCATAGCTTTCATTTCAAGAAAAGCTTTCTGGAAAGCTTTATCATCAAGCTCTGGAACTTCATGTTCACCTGCCATCTCTGCTCGTGGAAAAGTTCTTCGTCTTCCAATCTCTGGGTTGATCTCTGTAAGTGAACCTTCACCTTGCTTCAGTTTCAACCTAGTTAACATTCACCACCTGCAATTATCCTGCAAAACGGGCTCTGATACCAACTTGATCTGTAAACTAGGACGTTAAAGTTATTTGAAAACTTAATCCATTTACACAATTATTCCTGATCGCAGCAGTAATGCATGGTTATGCGTCTAAAGCGATGAAATTATTACAAGTTCACTTATTCCAGTTCAAATAAACATAACTTAGAATCTTAAAGAATCAAATACTGAAGAAATAATGAGACAAAGAGAAAATAAGAAGAGCACACTTGATAACGGAGTTCGCTCAGGATGAGCTACGTCTCCGGGTCCGCTTCTCAATCGTAGGACCGCTTTATTGATATTGCGAAGTCAACAACCTTTTTACAATATCAAGCCTCCAAGACCAACATAAGCTCCTCACAATCTCTCCTTACAAATTGCAATTTTTGGTGTAGACAACACCTTGCAAAATCACCTTACAAGTCTCCTTCAAACATCTAAAGATCAGAATTTTCTTCATACCAAGTATGAATCTCCTAGAAAATTCCCGTACAAAATTCTCCACTCAATAATTTTTCCATTGTCCCTTTACAAAAATCACCCCTTTATATACACATTTATTTGCTAATATGGCTTTAACCATATTATTTTGCAAATATTGCATATCTCCCGTATATAAGTAAAAATTCCAACCATTTCCCCCTTTTACAATAAAAATAACTAATATCCCGTTAGTATAACAAATTAATCTTTCAAAAATAAATCCACCTTTGGCTTTTATAATTCCAAGCCATACAATTAAAAAAATGAACCCCTTTAACTATGGGCCGTTATAATTTTGGACTTGCATTATAATCTTTAAAAATATCTTTTAAAACCTCCTTAATAATCCCCTTGGATATTCTTTAAAATAAACCCTTTAAATATGAGAAAGGTGGTTAAAGGGGTTAATTTGTTGAAATGTAAGTTTACGGGATTTTTTCCTCTCCTTGTTTTATGGGCAAGGGAAGAGAATTTTAAGGGATAAAATCCCACCAAATCCTCCTTGAAATCACAAAAATCTTTTAATTTTTAAACCATACGTATTTTCTTTTAACAATATGGTTTAATCCATATTTCTTTTTCCACCATGTATGTGCCAACTCACCACTCCTGCCACGTCACCATCTGCCATGTCAGCTTGCTGATGTCATCAAAGTCAACCATAGTCAAAATTTTGACCAACCTTTGACCAGCTGTAACTTTCACATACGAGCTCCATTTTTGAAACCGAATATAGTTCTGGAATTAGCGCGACGAGCACTATGACTTGGCATAATTTTTATTTCATTTTGAGACAATCAATTTTTTGCCTTTTTGAACCCCTGATTTGCCTGTTTGATCGGACCTTTGACCAAGCATAACTCGCACATACGATATCCTTTTGACACGATTCAAGTTGCGTCGGAATCCTGTCAGCGAGCTCTTCAATCTAAGACTACTTTCAGGTGATTCTAAGACTGTGAAATTTGAGGTCTTCTGGATCCACCTGGATACCAAGGCGGGGCATTACAAAATTCAATTTCCAAGTCAATAAGGTATGCTAAAGATGGCGTCGACTAGAGTAAGAGAGTTTTCAGATCAAGAAGAGATAGGAAAGCTAGTAAAAAAAAATAGATAATGACCATCCTACAATGTGAGCATCTAGGAAAATACATATATGACAGCATAGGATAAAACCATTTGCTATTCAAATAAGTCAATTCTACCATCAATGAACAATGGGCAAGCTATTCACCTGAAAGTCAAGTATACATTCACAAATTCCTTCCTAAAGGTGATGTTTCAAAACAAGCTGATGATTGGAGATTTTACACTGGAATTTCATCTAATGGATCACGACCCTAAAGGAAAAGTAAAGAAACTTCCTCATACCATAAATCACCATGCACAAATGTATCAAAACGATTACAACCATTTAGATTTTCAAACCTTCGCTGGATATATGTTCAAACCATAATCACCCAAAAAGAATATACTTGTGCTTGAAAACGATGGCAAAGCACTGTCTGAATCCAGGACGAGTATTCAAACTTGATGGTAGCAAATTCCTGATTGATGTTGCGACTCTGCAACCCTTGAACCGAGATCAAATTCCTATCTTCTCCTTGTGCCTCCCTTGACATACCGAAAGCGAAAAATAATCCCCTTTTTGATGAAAAGGCTTAAGAAACACTCAAGTAGAAAGCAATTGACAAGTGTGACCAATTTTTTTTCTCCCTTCTCCTTTAGACTCCACATAGGTTATGCATGCAGTTAAAGAAACATTGAGAAGGCACATGGGGATTTTTCTTCCTTTAATAAATTTTTGCTTTCCTTTTTAAAAAAAAAATGACAAATAATAGTAATGATGGCATTACCCACATTTTACTGCAATTATAATTACTAATATTAATTATGTTTAAATTTAAAATCAACCTTATTAATAATGGCATTAATATTCTATTGTATTTTATTTAATTATTCATTTTTTAATTAAATAATGGTATAAACCTTGTATTTTAGATAATAACAATAATAATATTAATAATATCACCCATATATATATGAAAAGGAAAAATACAATAATAATATAAACCTCTAATTTCTTTTTTACATTTCCAATTGATTGTAAACAAATATTATACTTTTTACCATTTTGAATTCTCTAAAATGATGGCCTCTTTTATGCATTTATATACTGATCATGAAGCTTGCAATACCATGCCTACATAATGAAGCCCTATACCTATGTTTCTTGAGGATCACCTTTGGTTTTAATTTAAGATAAGATACAACTAAATAATAGAGATTAAATAAAGAAACCTTTATTCCTACTATATAATTTCTTTCCTCAAATGTAAGAGAGTATAAGGATGAAAGTTTCACTCGATTTAGGAAGATAAATCATGGAGCCACTTCCTTATAAAAGAAAATGATACTAAGAGTTATTATTTCAAATCTTCTATGATAAACCAAAGAGGTTATCCATTAAAACAATGTCAAACGACAAGTTCAACATGGCTCCACAAGACACAAATAAACAACTTACTCGATATTTAAAGACGACTGAAATGGAGGGACACTACATACTACACTCAAATAACTTTTCCATACACTGTTACTTGAGAAAATGACATCCAAAGCACCAAAATTTGAACCTTTTTTACTGAACAAAGATGACAACATAATAAACACACCTTCAGATTCACAAAACCTGAAACCAATCTAAAGAGAAATGTGAATCAACGACATTTCTCCGATACACATCTACAATGCACTATTCACACATTAGTGAACACAACTTTTACATAATTATCCAACACACCAAATTCTGAATACAAAAGCTCTGAACACCTCTAACCAACATATCTAAAATGTATAGGAAGATCTTCAACCTAGAAGAAATGTGGAGCAACACCAAAACACTTCTTTGCAACCCAGAACAACACTGCAACATATTGTTTCCTCTTTTTATCAAATTTTCTTGAAAGTAATTGAAAACTAAGCATCAAAGAAACATCCACATCACCTTCATCACTTCCTTGATCATAGAAAAAATCTTATCAAATCAACACTAGATGTTGACATTAGTAGCTTACTAATGACAACATAATGCAACTAAAGAAAGCATAAAAAATACCAACATAGTCTTGCAACAATCTCTCAATAATGATCTTCTTCTTTCTCATAAAGTTGACAACAATGACAACAAAAGCTTGTTGACATCAACGAAAACACCAATCTTCTCATACTTTTAATAATCTCCCCCTTTTTCATTGATGATAACACATGATGTGAAAAACCATCAAAGAAACAACATATATGTTCCATACCTATTTCCTTTTCTCTCTTGTCATTACGTTCGCTCCCTTTTTATACTATTCTCTAACTTTGACAACTAACTATTTTTCTCTCTCCCTTGATTTTTTTAATGAATCTCTCTCCCCCTTTTACATCAATGGAAAATGACTAAAGATTTGTATCACTTATGTTTCTCCTTTGACATCAATCAACCTTCTCAAAACTTCTCTACAAATTTCTTATTCCTTTACTATTCTGCATGCTCTCCCTTAGGACCACACACTATACTACAACAATCAATAATTAATGCACAATAAGAACAATTACCCCCTTGACTACAAAAACCAACAATATCACTACTCCCACTAAGTGGTATCCACCAACATCAGTCTAGAAAAAAGAATGGATCTTGAAATCCACTGGACCGATGCATCTCCTTATGCATCTAGTTCAAAGAAGGAGGTGAAATGACCCCCAACTTCTCCTGAAGATACTCAAATGTATCCTTAGGAAGGTCCTTATTGAATATATTAGCAATCTGATCCTTTGTAGGTCCATACTCAAGCTTAACTTCATTTTCTACAAAATTCTCTCTCAAAAAGTGATATTGGATTGAGATATGTTTTTTCCTTGAATGAATTACTAGATTCTTTGAAATATTAATTACACTTGTAATATCATAGAAGATAGAAATTGGTTCATCATATACTACCCTGATATCCTTCAATGTGTGTCTCATCTATAATACTTGTGTGCAGTAGGATGTCATCGCAATGTATTTTACCTCTACAATAGATAAATAAATTGAATCTTTCTTCTTACTTAGCCATGACACCAATTTGCATCCAAGAAAGAATGCACCACCACTTGTATGTTTCCTGTCATCCAAAGAACCACCCTAGTCTACATCTATGTAATAACTCAGAGTAAAATCAATATCCTTTGGATACCACAATCCATGATCTAGAGTTCCCTTCAAGTATTTGAATATCCTCTTCACTACTGCAACATGTGACTCTCTAGGATCTTCTTAAAATATAGCCACAAGAAAAACTAAATGCATGATATCCCATCTAGTAGGAGTTGGATATAGCAATCCACCAATCATTGATCTATACTTGCTCTGATCAGCCTTAGGAGATTCATCATTCTTGCTCAACTTACAACAAGTAACCATAGGAGTACATACCAGTTTAGAGTCTTCCATTCCAAACTTCTTCAACATTCTTTGACATACTTTGATTGTAAAATGAAAATACCTTTATCTATATGATTGATTTGCAATCCAAGGAAGGAAATAATCTCTCTAAACATACACATTTCAAACTCTTTGTACATTTCCTCTACAAACTTCTTGCACATAGTTTCATCGCCTCCAAAAATTGTTTCATCAACATATACAACCACAATCGATATTTTATCCTTTTCAACTTTAAAGCAGAGATTGATATATGTGGTACCTTTATTGAATCCTTTTTGTATCAAATACTTATCCAACCTTGCATACCAAGCTCTAGGAGCTTGCTTCAATCCCTAAAGTTCCTTCTTCAATCTATAAACCATATCTAGTTTGTCTAATAACTAAAATCCTTTCAATTGTTCTATGTATACCTCTTCTTCTCCTTCTCCATTCAAGAAAGAATACTTCACATCCATTTGATAAAATTTGAAAGCATTATGTACTACACAAGCCAAAAACATCTTAATGGCTTCCATTCTTGCCATAGGAAAAAATGTCTCCTCAAAATATATTCCTTCAACTTGTGAGTAGCCTTTTACACACAAGCCTTTCCTTTTTCCTTACCACTTCTCCATTCTCATTTAGTTTGTTTCTAAATACCTGCTTAGTTCCAATCATATTATTGTTTGTTTTTCTTGGGACAAGTTCACAAGTCTAATTCTTCTCAATTTTCAACAGTTCTTCTTCCATATCCTTGATTCATTATTCATATTTGTATTCCTCAATAACTATTTTAGGTTCAACTTAAAAAAGTAAACATAGATTTACCTATTTTTCAACAGCTTTCCTTCTTGTCAGTACACCTTTGTTCTTGTATCTAATGATCTGATTTTTAGAATGATTTTTCTACACATACGTAGGAGTTTCAGGAGTCCTTTCTAGAGTTTCTTCCTCTTTAATAATCTATACTTCTCTTTCTTCATATTCTCCTTCTTTGCCACAACACTCATCTGATTTATATCCATCTATCATCATTAAATTATTTTTCAAATCTTCATCAACCTTCACACTTGCACTCTCACTAATATTTTACAATCTCTTGTTCTAGCACTTGTAAACTTTGATTCTAGTAGAATATCTATGGAAGATACCTTCATAAAAACTTGCATCATACTTTCCTAAGTTATTTTCATCTCTTTTGATAAAACACTTTCTTCCAAACACTCTGAAGTACTTGACAATAGGAAATCTTCCATACCATAACTGATAGGGAGTCTTTGAACTATCTTCTCTTGCTTGAACTTTGTTAAGTACATAAACATCAATATCAATTACTCCTCTCTAATATACTTACAGTATATTTTCCTCTTCCATCATTGTTCTTGTAGTTTCTTGAACAATCCTATTCTTTCTTTCAACCACTCCATTTTGCTAAGGAGTCCTGTGGGCATACAAGTGCCTCTTTATGCCATGATTCTCACAAAAGATGTTAAACTCATTTGAGGTGAACTATTGACCTCTATCAGATCTCAATCATTTTATTTTCATATCCATTTCATTCTCAACCATGATTTTGAATGCTTCAAACCTATCTAGATCTTTTGATTTTTCTTTTTGAAAAGTAACCCATTTCATTCTAGAATAATCATCAATTAAAATCATGTAATACCTGTCACCTGGAATACTTAATTCTCTTGTAGGACCACAAATATTTCTATGCACTAATTCCAATAGTCTGGTAGTATATTTTCATTTGACTTTAAATATTCTTCTTTCTTGCTTTCCAATTTGACATTCTTTGCAAATAGCATTGATAGGTTTTGTAATCTTTGGAAATTATTTTACAACTTGAACTAAACTAATTATCACTAGGCTATCATAGTTGATGTGACATATTCTTCTATTCCATAGCCAACTTTTCTTTAATCTGAGTCATTAATCAATGAACATCAACTCCCTTAAGCTGATAAACATTTCCATCTATCTTTCTTCTAATAGCTACCATTGTTTTGAATCCTTTTCTGATCTCACATCCATCATCTTGAAACATAAGATTGTATCATTTTCTACACATTTTTCCAACATTTAAGAGGTTATTCCTTAAACCCTTAAGATAGTAAACATCATCAGTATTATTCTTTCCATCAAAACTGATAGAACCTTTTCTATGTATCTTTTAAGATGTATCATAACCAAATCTAACACATCCTCCATCATACTTTTTAAGTTTAACAAAATTACTCTTGTCAAGGTCATATGATTTGAGAATCCATTATCAATGATCCAATAGTTCTTCTTCTATCTAGCATGAAAAGAAGATACAAAATTACATTCATCCTTATCCTTTGTCTCTGAAGGACTATCCTTCACACATTTCTCAGAGTTAGTAGAAATAAAATCATCTTTTAAAGCCATGAAAATGAATTCATCATCATCATCATCTCCATAATTAGATTCATAATCATAAATACTTGCATATTCTCTAACATAATAGCTTTTCTTGACCATCTTACCTTTGTTCTCCTTTTCTTGTTATTCAAAACTCTGTTTGGAAATCTCAAAGCATAATGACCTATGTTTCCACTGTTGAAAGATTTTAAAGGAAACTTACCATTGTACTTACTAGTACCCTTCTTCATTATCCTTACAAAGTTAGATTCTATTTCATCAGATCTTTCTGATCTGATTCATTGATCTCCTCCAATTTAGCAGCCTAAAAATTAGTCTCAACTTTTGCACCAGTACTTGTTCCAAATTCTCTCATCTCAAAAGAATTTATAGAGCCATATAATTAAATTCTAGTATATTGATTCAAATTTCAAATTATTCAATACTAGCCACATTATGACTATAGGATTTAGGAAGATTTCTAAGAATTTTCTTTACCACTTCTGGTTCTTTGAGTTTTCCACCAAGACCTCTGATGGAGCTGGCAACTTCATCTACCCTCTACATATAGCTTGTAACATTTTCTTCTTCATATATTCTCAAGTTCTCAAACATGATCTTAAGATTTTGCTTCTTAGCTTCTTTGACCTTATCATCTCCTTCATAAATGTTTTCTAACTTATCCCAAATTGCTTTAGTAGTTTTTAGACACATCACTTTCACCAATTCAGAATTTGTAAGACTATTTAAGAGAGGATACCTTGCTTTACCATTTTTTTCATAGGCCTTGATCTCATTCATATTACTTGGACCATTTGTGGGTTCACTGTAACCATTCTTAACAGATTTCCAAACATCATATCCATAGTGTACCAAAAAAATTTCCATCTTTGTCTTCCACAATGCATAATCTATTCCATAAAATATAGGGATCTCTTTCTTTTGCGCCATCCCAGATATACAACAAGCGGTTAAGCTTTCTTCCAAGGAACCTTGGACTCATACCAATTGTTGAATGCACAAGAAAACTAAGAGGGGGTTGAACCAAAAGTACCTTAAACCTTAAAAACCCTCATACACTTTTAGATCATATTAACTTAATTAACCCTTAGTCTGTTATAATTATTTATCATGAAAATAAAGTAACATAAACTAAAACAAATCAACACCATGCACAAGAGAACACTAGATGGGAAAAACCACAATGAGGATTAGCTCACAATGTAAAGTAACTTCAACACCGAATATAATAGGGCTCACTACCAAAGGGCTCACTACCGAAAGAAAGAAAGACTCTCTACCAAAATAGAAAAGAAGATAGAGAAGAATGTTATTCAAGTAAATCCATCTCAATGCAACAAAAAAATCCACCATAACATGACAAACACCTCTGCAGTTTGACTAAATAATTGTAGACACCTTTTGCTCATTGCATGCACTAATCTAACACATGAAAGATCACACTGCACTTCTCAAATTCATACTAACACTAAAATATGCATCATTCACATCTCGCTTGTCTATCTCATCATCCCTCAACAAATCAACTTTATTTATACCATCCTCAACCTTGAGACTCTTCTCCAAGGTTGACTATGCACATCAACTATGGAAATTCAAATTATGCTGGCACCAAAACACTTTCATTATGGATCTAGAAGTGAAAACGGACCATACCATTCCTTATTTGGGACCCAAAACTACAATACCACTCAACCAAACACTTCTATAAACAATAAACATTCACTGTATACATAATAAGTGTTATCACTAGGTAGATTGCTACCTGTGTAAACACCATTAAAAAAATTAGTGCATGCTTCCTTTGATCCAAAGAAAAATTTCAAACCACACACCATGATTGGACATGATCTATAATATTACACAAACACTCTAAAATCCAACTTGAACTCTTTCACAACATATTTCACCTAAACAATGTACACACCCACTCAGACAACTTTCTAATACACTTTACTTGAGAAACTGACTTTTGAAGCACCAAACCTTAAACCATCTCGATTTAACAAAGATAAAAACACAATAAAAACACCTTTAGATCCACAAGGTCTAAAACCACTCTATGGATCTAAATGCAAAGCAAAGAGATTTCTCCCAGACACCTCTATAATGCACTATTCACACATTGGTGAACATAACTTCTTCTACACAACAATCCAGCACACCAAATTCTCAATATTCTAAATATAACACCTCTAAATACCTCTGACCAACATATCTAAAATGCATAGGAAGATCTTCAACCTAGAAGAAATGTGGAGCAACACCAAAACACTTCTTTGCAACCTAGAACAAAATTGCAACACATTGTTTCCTCTTTTTATCAAAG
>VDFB02360329.1:0-39167 GCA_007258455.2 Sequoia sempervirens
GGGGGTCATGTTTATGGGTAACAGTGGCTCTGATTGGGGACAAGGACTGCAAAGGACGTAGAGAACCCAGCATGTAAGACCATTCCTTTCCATTGGGTACAGAGTTAAAATGAGAAGGATACCAAACCAAATAGCAAGCCAAAAATGAACACAAAAATTGAAACAATTTACAAGGTAGGACCAACCTGGTGAAAAGGAAAAGGAAAGGTAAACAATCATACAAACCCATCCACCCGCTAGGAGAAGAATAATCCTTTCCTGAAAAGGCCCACTTTCTTGTACAGTCTCCAAAGAAAATATAGAAATATTGACATCTCAGCATTAATACGGACAAAAATGTAACCATAGTCAAATTATTTCCCAAAAATCCATTCCTCATCAAAGATTTCATCATGTTTCCATCCTGTCGACACTAGACTATCCTTAATTAGCCAATTTCCACGGTCAAGACTCATCAATCCAGGTATATCTAATTCTAACATAAAATTTTGAGTTCTAAATTCCTCTCTGACATTCCTCCTTTGGAAAATCCATCATCAGAAACAATATTTCTTTTAAACTCATCACTTCTTTCTTTCATTAAGTTATCTTCCTGAGAGATAATTATCTAAGGCAAAGTAGAACCCAATCCACTCTCACCTTTTGACCATGCACCAATTTAGAAAATTTCACCTTCCTCTAATATAGGATTAGCAGCTCCCCCAGCATTTCCTTGGTTGTGACCATTTTCAACCATTGATACACAAAATTTAGCCTCAGACATAAATTGATCATTGATTAAATCTCTAATGAGAGGATTATCATATACTTTGAATTCATCAAAACTGAAGAAAAGGTTAAGATGAATTGACCATTTCTCTTCCTCTTGAGAGGTACCATATGTGAGATCTCTATCCTCTTCTAGATGAAAACATGTATTCTCATCCACCACTTCTTCAAAGGATAAAACTTCATATTCAAGAATAGGAAGGGAATTTGACACCAGATCCTTCAAATCATCCTCAGAAGAGAAGGGCTTATTCTCAAAAACAAAAGGTGAGTTGATCGATGTCTTCTTCTGTGGCTCATCATCTTCATCATCACTAGATGAATTGAGATCACTTTCAACCTCAAATGAGGTATAAAAATTGAAGGCATGATCATTGCAAGGTTGGTATCGTTTTTCATTAGGCTATTGCATGCTATAAAAAATTGTCAAATTAATCTTCTCAATAGTTGGTCAAGGTGATTCTGCTTCTTCATGAATTTTAACCAAGAACTTAAAGGATAACTTGCAACTAGCTTTAGGCTTCACACTTGCACCTAGTTTCCATTTTCCCATGGCTATTAAATCATCCTCAACATTTACTGCTTCTAATTGAGCTCTCTGAATCCTTGAACTTTATCTCTTTTGAGGATCGATTGAATGTCAGGTTCTAGAGCATAAATAAATATGTGATACTGAATCTCCTCATTGGGTCTTTCTGGAACAAGAATTCATTGAAGAGACTAATTGAAATGGTATACAAAATCCCTCATTGTTTCATCCTTATTCTTCATGATCTGAAAGAAAAGTCGCAGGGTGGCTACGATGTTGACCGAGGTTTTATAGCGTTGGAGAAATTTTGTTTTGAGAACATTCCATCTGGTAATGCTTCCCTTTTCAAGTCTCTTGTACCATTCTGTTGCTTTCTCAATCAAACTATCAATGAAAATTCTTACAAAAAATTCCTCTTCTTGAATTCCTAAAATTCCACTTACTACAGTCATAGCCATGATGTGTTCCTCAGGATCTTGTTCATTTTGACTAGAAAATTTAGGAAACCATTCCAGGAACCATGGGGTAAGTTATGGTATTGTGATAAGGCAAGAGGGCCAACATGATTACACCAAAAATTTACGGCCATGGATGATTAGATTCGCCAACTCACAAGGGAGTAAATATTGGAAAAGAAAGACATAGAGTTAATTTTTAGGTGGTGGATGAACTAGGGGTGGATTTCCAAGTTGATGGAGTGATGGGTCCCGTAGATGTTGGAACAACTGATTAGGATGACAAGGAGTGTTTTCATAGTACATGAATATCAACCTCGGAGGGAATTCAACTACAGGTGCAGATGGGCACTGGGCCAACTCTTCCTCTTCTTCCAAGGAAAGATTCGCTCACATATTATCTATTACGTTCCTCCTGAATCTCTAGGCAAGTGTATTTAATTGTGAAATGATGTCTTCTTGTTCTGATCCTACCCAATCTAAATCTAGCTGCAAAATAGGAAACACATCATTATGAGGAAGTACCATTTTTCCGCATGAGCCAACAGATGTCAAATTTTTTTTATTCGATTTCTTCCCCAATAGAGTCACCAAAAATCTGTTAGCAGATGAAATGGCCCAGGATAAATACTCTTAAAAAAAATGACTCTCAACCCAGTTTTAGTACCAATATAAATCCGCTAACAACTCTAAAATGACAACAGTTGCTTTTGTGGCTTTTCTCTGAATTTTATTGAGGTACAACTCCCTCACAATATTTTCAATGAATTTATCTAAGCTAATGAAAATGGGTATGCTTATTGAGAAGTTTTTTAGATGATTTAGCATTGTTGTCATTGATGTCAAAACCTGAATCTGGAAGGTTTTCCTCTGGATGATATATATAAATGATCTATCCTATCGAGTGCTATGATGTTATGTAGTATGGATGTTATCTTTGATCTGGATATGGCAGTACTTCTTTTTGGGACATCTGTGGAAGAAAGAATAATGAAGTCTAATCTTTTGATGTTGGTTTTTGTGCTCAAAACTTACTCTAGGTAACCTTGCTATCCAAACATTCATGTAGCATGTTACAAGATTTGGTATGTCAAATTGTGTTTCTCCAATTGATACTGAAATTGATGATAATCAAGATTTGGTCTTGGTTGTGGCATTACCACTAGCTCCAAAATATATTTCATGTAATTCAAAGTTTGATAATTATGTTATGTAATGAACCTATCTTTTGGGCCTGGTGCTAGCGTGCAAGGCCTTATCGAATATTTTAAGGTTGTTCTTCAAGCCAACATGTTTTATGGTGACCTAATTCAAATTATGTTTGGCCGACTTAGAAGACTATGAAGTCATTATGTTTAGCTGACCTAAGAGATTATGAAGACATGGAATGGTATAAGTAAAAGTTTTTTTGTTTTGATGAGACAAGAAGAGTGGAGTATAGTGTGTGCGAGCAGATAAAAGGGTGCAAAGGAAGAAGTAATCTGATTTGCAGAGGTTGTGTGAGGAAGGTGTGCAAAAAATTCTTGACCAGATCTTCTATAGATGGATATTGTGCTCTTAACTAGAACTGAATTCATGCATATGTAGATGCAACTTCATTAGTTCACTTTTGGTAGTCAATCTTTCACTTTTGGTCGTGAGCCTTTCTCTTTTGGCAGTGAGCCTTTCTCTTTTGGTAGTGATCCTTTTTATCTTTGGTTGTAATAGCTAGACAGTGAGCCCACTGGTAGTGAGCCTTACCTGCAATGAGCAGCTTGGTAGTGATCCCTTGTAAAAATCACCTTAACCAGTGTTTTATAATTGAGAATTAGCATTCTTCGTGGTTTTTCCCTTCTTTGGTTTCCATGTAAATTTTGGTGTTCATTGTGCATGATGTTGTGTGATTTCATGTTCATATCTATTTGATTATTTTCTGATTGATATAAGCCTACTCCTAATTAATTAAAGAAAAGAAAATTGTTTTATGATAACTGATTCACCCCCCCTCTCAATTATTCAAACCGTTCAACAATTGGTATCAAAAATTGGTCCCTTATAGATAGAGCTTAACTGCTTGAGGGAGATCTTGGTAGTTTGAACAAATGGTAGGAGCTTTTCACTTTGAGGAAGAACTGAAGATAGTGTTAGATGATATGGAAAGCATGAAATCTAAAAATAAATAATTGAAAGAAAACCTCAAGGAAGAAAATGCTTGTATTTCAAAGCTAAGGGAGAAAATTTGGAAATTCAAAGAAAGACACAAAGAGGTCAACCATAAATTAAAGGAGTCAAAGGAAAGAATTGTGGATTTAAAATAGAAAATGGAAGAATGAAAGAAGACTGAAGAAAATCTCAAAGATACCATCAAACAGAAATCAGAAGAAAAAGAGAAGTTAGATCAAGAGTTAAGAAGGCTAAAACAAAAGCAAGAGTATGTGAAAGTAGCATAATTCTAGATCAACTCTTGTCCCTATAGAAATGTCACAAGGATAAGGGAGGACTTGGCTTCACTAGTGAAAGCTCAAATCAGAACACTAAGGGTGAAGACAAAGCATTTGAAGCTAAAGAGAGATCAGTTGTAACAAACTCTAGAATACCTACAAGGAAACCTCCAATCAAGCAACCAAATGCTTAATGGTACTTATCATTTAATGGCTATTGTTTTCTATGCAAGAACTTTGGACATAAGGGTTGTAGAGTGTAGAAGCAAGAAGGAACCAAGTACTCAATGCTTTAACTATGACAAGTTTGGTCACAAAGCAAGTCATTGCAAAAGTCAGTTATCTAATTTGGCTAGAAGGAATCGAATTAATAATCTCTTTGAAGGTAATTTATATGCATGTCATGGTTATGGTCACAAGCTAATCAATGCAGATATAGGGTTCACTCAGTTAAGTCAGGGCAAAGATGCTACAAGTGTAGTCAACCCAGACATTATGCTAACACATGCAAACATGTTGCTCTGGAAAATCCTGAAAACAAAAAGAAGGTTGCAGAATCATATGAATCTAAGAAGAAGGTCGTCATGGTGTGGAGGAAAAAGGAAATGAGTGTGGAGAACTCTTATGTGGTATCGGATCCCGGTACAAGCTCTTCCAGAAACTGAGCCAACCGCCTTGGCTCAGGGGTAGTGTTGCTATGCATATCCTATTGGTTCCCCCTCTCTGAAGTAGTATTGATGTGTTTTCGACATGACTAAGTTTGATCCGGTTGGTGATATATGATGAAGCTTAATCCGTCTGATTGAAAAGTGAATTACATTTGATGAAATCATCGATGCAAGTTTTGGTGACAAGTTCATCATGAGCAATTAAGGTTAAAAGGTGGATTTTTCAAAACATTTCTCACAGTTTACAAAGAAGAAAAAGAATTTTCACGGAGCGATAAAAGATTGAAGAAGATAAGCATAATGATGGAATCTGTTGATAGAGAATCGAGTGGTGGTATTCTACTAAGGATGAAGGGAGTATAGTTGGATGAATTTTATGAGTAAAAAATGAAGGAAATGGAACTAGGACTGAAGACTGATGAATTGCACAATGTAAGTGCTCTAGGTATGGATTTATGGGGAGAATTTCCCTATATTACCGACAAAGATTCTATCTTGTTCCTGTTGATTCGATTCAAGGATGACAACATTGTTTTGGAAAAACCCTATTCGATCACTAACGAATCCATTGAAGCTATTATTGGATTGTTCAGTTCTGGTGACCACCCTGGGAAGAAAACTGTGAAATACAGAGATGTGGAGGAACTTACTGGTATTGACAAAGACCCTCGAGCTCTACTAATAAATACCATTTTCGATCCTGTAGTGAGGTATGTTGCTTATAGTATCACTTACAAAATCTATTTCTAAAATTATGAAGGTTCTACTTCGGCTATTGTTGTGTATCCTGCACATAAGATGGTGAAGGAAAATAAGCAGTTTGACTTGTGTAACCTCATAATGGAAAACCTAATTAACAATGTCAGAATGTCTTTGGTTGAGAGTATCATTTTTGGTTTGGGTATTTCCTCATATGTTTAGTATTCTACTTTCTGATTTTGCTACCATCAAAGGAGAATGTTAAGTGGAAGTTTGACATTCCTGTTGGAAAGCAAGTTCACAGGTATCTAGAATGTATGGAAGATAAAGCAAGTGCATGAAAAATATATTTCTCATCCTTGCAGATGAATATTTGCTCTGGTGTGATAGTGTCTAGTCAGTTTGAGGAGGGTTCCTCCTCATGTAAGAAGGAGTTAGAGGTTGTCATTGGTGGTTCCCCTCTGGAACCTAAAAGGAGTAAAATTAACATAGAGGAAGTCATTGCTATCTCAGAAGAAAAGGAGAAGGAAGAATCTCTACCTAGATTTGACTCTTCCAATCTAGATGAATTTCATTTAGTGTTGGATGAAGGTGATATGAAAAAATATTGGTGAATTTAGTATGCCTACTCTCTAGTCAGTAGGCTTAGAATTGATGATTCCTTGGTTGATTATTTGCTCAAAAAGGGTATTACTATTTCAGATGTTTTTGACTCATTACCGGATGATCTAGTAGAAGTTGTTGAAGAAAGGTTGTTGTGAGAAGGATCTGAAGGACATAAGTTCTAAGCTATGATTGAGAGAAGGTGTGTCAAAACCAAATAGAAGTTATCCAAACACATTTGTGAGACAAGAGAATGCATTAAGGAGATGCCTGACATCTATAGGTATTGTCTTCAGTGGCCTACTCCAGTTGATAATTTTAGAAGCAGAATTGAAGCTATTGAATCTGAATTGAATGAGATTGGGAAGTGTTTTGACTTCTTCAAAGATGAAGATGGAAAATAGAGAATAAGAGTTGGATAGTTGCAAGTTGAATTATTGTCTATTCAAAGACAAAGGGAAGATTTGGTTAGAACTTTCTGGTTGGTCAAAGAAATTTTTGAGGTCTAGTTGGATCATCTCTTGGGATGCTTCTTGATGCAGAGGATTGTGAACAATAGTGCCTATCACTAGACTGGTCATCTTCATTTATGTTGTTGACTCTATTGGATAGTATGTGTGCCAGAATGGTTTCTACAATGCTAGCTTGGAAGAGGATTCTTTTGATTGTGAGAGAAAGGTACAAGAAGATTTTCCATGTGAAAAGTGTTTTTTTTACTTGAGCTCCTAAATGTTCTTATTTTTCCCTTTGCCTTTGATGGAAAAAAGGGGTAGAAAATGAAGAGAAAATAAAAACAAGAAGATTTATTGAATCATTTGACAAAGGGGGAGTGCTTGGAGTTTTGGAGTTAAAGTTTTGGAGTTTTGTGTTTTTGGGTTTTTTTGTTGTTTTTCCATCAATGCCAAAGGGGAAGATTGTTGATAAGTTGTTGAGATGATTTATCATTGTTGTCATTTATGTCAAAACCTGAATCTAGAAGGTTGTGCTCCAGATGATATACAAAAATGATCTATCCTATTGAGTGCTATGATTTTACGTAGTATGGATGTTATATTTGATCTAGATAGGTAGTTCTTCTTTTTGGGACATTTGTGGAAGACATAATAATGAATTCTAATATTTTGATGTTGGCTATTGTGCTCAAAGCTTACTCTGAGTAACCTTGCTATCTGGACATTCATGTAGCATGTTACAAGTTTTGGTATCTCAAATTTTGTTTCTCCAGTTGATACTGAAATTGATGATAATCAAGATTTGGTCTTGGTTGTGGCATTCCCATCAGCTCTAGAATATATTTCATGTAATTCAAAGTTTGATAATTATGTTATGTAATGAACCTATATTTTGGATCCAATGCTAGCGTGCAAGGCCTTATTGAATATTTCAAGGTTGTTCTTCAAGTCGACATGTTTTGTGGTGACCTAATTCAAATTATGTTTGGCTGACTTAGAAGACTATGAAGACACTGTCTCTAGATGACCTAGGAGATTATGAAGACATCGAATGGTATAAGTAAAACATGTTTTTGTTCAATGAGAGAAGAAGAGTGGAGTATGGTGTGTGCGAGTAGATAAAAGGGTGTGAAGGAAGAAGTAATCTAATTTGTAGAGGTTGTGCAAGGAAGGTGTGTAGAAGATTCTTGACTAGATCTACTACAGACAAATATTGTGCTCTTAACTAGAACTAAATTCATGCATATGTAGATGCAACTTCATTAGTTCACTTTTGGAAATGAGCCTGTCACTTTTGGCAGTGATCCTTTCTCTTTTGGCAGTGAGCCTTTCTCTTTTGGCAGTAAGCCTTTTTATCTTTGGTTGTAATAGCCAGGCAGTGAGCCCACCGGTAGTGAGCCTTACCTGCAGTGAGCAACTTGGAAATGAGCCCTTGCAAAAATTACCTTAACCAATGTCACCATAACTGGTGTTTTATAATTGAGAATTAGCATTCTTTGTGGTTTTTCCCTTCTTGGGTTTCCACATAAATTCTGATGTTCATTTTGCATGGTGTTGTTATGTGATTTCATGTTCATATATGTTTGATTATTTTTTGATTGATATAAGCTTGCTCCGGATTAATTAAAGAAAATAAAATTATTTTATGATAATTGATTCACCCCCCCTCTCAGTTATTTAGACTATTCAACAATGATTTTGACTAGAAATCAAGAAAGGAAACATACAACAGTTCATAAATATGAAACTAACACGGAAAGTGTAAATCACAACCATAAACAATCAACACAAATATTGAAAAGCCTATGACTTTCTTATCAAAGAAAATGAGATCATATTGTAATAAGTGGACACCATAAGCTTATCTCACAAAGAAGACATACTATATCGCACACGTAATGCAAAGATCAGCGTACTAAGAATCACATTAAATTCATAACACAAAGACCATGAACTATTACAATATGAAATAAATGACTAAATCCCTCTCGATAACACCACCAGGTTTATATCTAGAGAACCCCTATCTTTCTTTTCATTTTCAAACATATAGTGAACCAACCCCACTAAACAGTCACCAAAGTCGTTACTAAATTTGGTGTCTTCTTGTTTCTTCCCGTCTTCTTGTTTCTTCCCATCTTCTTGAATATCATTGAAGATCAGTCAGAATAATTAACCTAGAAAATAAAAGAGCATCAAGCAAGAAAACTGATCTTTATCCCACCAATGGTAGCTGAATGACCTTTCACACATTTTAATAATTAGTGCAACATCAAGGAGACACCATAGGATTGCACGTGTCTACTACCTGATTAGAATTGTAATTTAAAACCATTTCAAATCAGCCATTAATTTGAACCGAGTTTCCATCTCATCGAAACTTAGGAAAAAGATCCAATGTCTAACTAGTCTTCTATAAATTCAGCTAGTGTCACCACTCTTTAGCATTTAGTAGCATCTAACATGGCGATCTCTCAGAGTGATGAAAATTTTGCAAATGATTTAATTATCCTGAAGGAGATTGAGTGCAGACCACTATTTAGACATATGTTGGATCAGTTGAAGGATATATTTGTGGTACAAAGGGAAATGGAGGAAGAGGTGCTTCGTAGCATCTTGGGCAAAGTATTTTTGAGCCAGGCTCATGTACACAACACCACCATGCTAGAGCATTTCTTATAGATGGTCATCGGGACTTCTGGCCACCACGACTAGGGTGTAAGAGCATTGGAATGCCTGGTGAGGCTTGAATTTCATCACCATGTCAATGTAGCTATCACCAGGCTCAATCACTACATGTGGAGTGGATTGATACCTGATGCCATTTGTATAGCGTCGACTCTCCAAAATGAAACACTGGAGGAAGCGGTCACTCTTCTATGTGCGGGAATTGTGAGGAATGATATGAGACTCTTCACACAATTTTCCTACAGTCACCTGCTCAAGTTGAATGCCTCCAGACTATGATTGAGGGAATTCGAGTCCCAATGTTTGCCCTGTGCGCCTAAACAAAAATGTTTCCTTTTTATTTTTTTCTTTGATATGAACTTTTTGTAGTTGAATCAAGAAATTTTGTAGTTCCAATGTAATGTAAAAACGTGTATATATAAATAAAATATTCCTTTTGATATCACTATGCTCTTGTATGCATGGCTTTATTTGCTTCTATTTATATAATATCTAAAAATGTTAGTTTTTTTTCTGCATAATGCACTAGTTATGTCAATTATACTCACTGTTATTCCATCAATCACTAAAAAGCTTCTAGGAAGCAAAACAAGTAGTTCACATAACCTCACAAAACACCACTTAGGTTCCAAACAGCTTAAATAATGCCAACCACAAATATAACTTTCAGGAAAGGTTATCACGTGACTTTTGACACATAACAACTCCTTACGCGGGTTATTCACACACATACACCCACTTTCAAAGAAACGGTAAGTTTGAATAAATTCACAAGACACCACTCAGCCAAAGATGCGACAAAATATCCAATTAAATGGGAGGTTCAAAGAACAAATGAAAACCTAGCCTGGGTTCGAGTAGAACAACAAAATGTTGCCTGAATACAAATTTAAGTAAAATGACTAAGGCGAAAGGTAAGGTAGTTCAGAAAAAAGGGGGGTCATGTTTATGGGTAACACAAGGAATGATATCCAGACCATGGAGTAACTATCAACCCAAAAGGTGAGCCAAATCAAGGTTTGGGATCTTGCAACTTCTTCTTTATGCAAGGATGGGGAGTGAGCCAAATAAAAACTTGGGGAGAATAATTTAAACTAGTAAAACAACTCTAATACTAGGTATACAAAGTGCAATGAAGAGATCTATTACAAAACAAAAAGAAATGCAAAATTTTCTAGAAAAACTAAGAGTAAGGAATGTTGTACACATGTCAAAATTTGTTGTTTCTACAACCCTAATAGGGACTCATTCGCCCTATGGAGAATGGGTCCTGGTAGACTTCTTTTGGGAGGATTTGAATAAAAAATTGTAGCTTGTGAGTCTTGAAAATTTGCTGCCCTAGAAACCTTAATAGGGACTCATTTTCTAGGTGGTGAATGGGTCTTGGTAGGATCTACTAGAAAATATAAATCTAATCTCAAAGTTCTAGACCTACAATTCCTTCTTGTAAATTGGAATCTCTACTTCCAAATTTGGATCTGCCAATAATCTACAAAACAAATTTTGGTGTTTGTTGGTGTATAGGGTTTTTCCTTAGTCAAACCCCAAGTTTGGTAATTAAACCTTGATGATAAATTGAAATCTAAGACATGAAATATGTGTGAAATCCTAATCTTAAGTGTGTCTGAGATTAAGATCTCTAATGGTGCAAAGAAACCCTGCTCAATTGTATTAGAATAGGATCCTAGAATGAAACATGAAAAATACAAAATACCTCCTTTAGGAGATCCCAAATCCCCTTAATAAGTCACAAAAATGATTATACCTCACTTTAGGCTGAAAATAGAATGATCATAGAAGATGGAATCACTTAGGAAACAATTCATTAGGCTTGATTGAATCTCATGTTGCTTCTCCTAAAACCTAGAATCCATCATGATTCTCCATAGACATCTATCATCACTCCTTCAATAATGCTTCATCTTTGACAACAAAATGAGCTTGAATGCCTGCAAAAACACTATAATGATACTCCAATACTTCACTCTCGTTTGCTTCTCGAATATGAATGCTTGATCTCATGAAAATTCTCTAGATTTGTAGATGAAACTATGTGAAATAACTTTGTATTTATAGATAACTTAAGATTAATTCCCAAAATTCAAATATCAAAAGCCGACATCAAATCTTGGACTTCAAATCATTAAAATGCCACCAAAAACATATTTCAAGGAGGGGTCCTAGGTCCAAGTGAGGACCCATTCACCAAGTGGAGAATGGGGCCTAGCTCACTTAACTAGGACACACTTCGGTAAATGTGAAATTTTATGTGGAAATAGGGTCCTAAGACCTAGTGAGGACCCATTCACTAGGTGGAAAATGGGTTCTAGGTCACTAACCTAGGACACACACCTTGTAAAATTAAATGTTGTGTAACATCATTAATGAATTTTGGGTTTTATCCCTCTGAATCTACAATTAATTAGGCTTGGATTTGAATTAAAGGGGCCAATTAAGCTCAATTGACCTAAATTAGTTAATAAAGCCCTAGATTAGTGTGAAAGTGTAAAGTTGCACTTTACAATAGCCTAAATAAGGCACCATTAAGTCCATTTTATTAAAAAGGGCCCTAAACTTAATGTGAATGTGTAAAACACATTACAACACTAAATCAAGGAAACATTAGGTTCATTTTATTATTAATTATTTCCAAATTAAGTGTGAAAAAGGGATACTTTTTTCTACACTACATTTATCCCCCACTTTAGTGGCCATATGATATTACATGCATATACAAGCTAAAATAATTAAACTCTATAAAAAGGATACTCATATAGATTCATTAGGGAGAATGAATCCCACACTGTAGTTACTTACAAAACCACAATGTTAAGGACCGCACCCTATAACAAAGGTACGTTAGTCATTCCAAAAATCCTCTTATCAAACTTATACGAATAATTGAATTCAAGGGCAGATGTGTGCCCGCTGCTTTTGCTTGCTTTATGGAGGTAGAATTAGGGTGAATATGAAACCACGTTGAATTACTTAAGTCATATCATAGGGTATTTCCAAGTACCATACCACATTGTGATAGACATGTGATGAGATTATGAGCTGAATTATGAATCCAATGCAACTAAAGACATCAAAAATAGAGTCCTCAAACCCCCAATATGTTAATTTGAATAAAATTCCCTTAAAATGAAATAAGCTTTATTTACTAGGGTTTACTATATACTAATGAAAATGACACTTTTTACTATTCATTTGAAATTTACCTTTTTGCAAATTACCTTGGTGCAGAGTGATCTAGGATTCCCAGCCGAAGGACATACAAGCCCCCTAGACTAGACATTTTTTTGTGACAAGGTAGCACAAGGCGCACTTCGACAGATGGTGAGTAGATTTTGCTCTGCTTTTTCATCATTTTCATGTATTTAGAGTAATTTTTAGGACCCTGGAAAAGATCAATGTAAATTTTCCATCTTTTTTGCAAAGCATCAATTGCTAGCACAAAGTGTCCCACCTTGGCACAAAGTGTCCCACCTTGGCGCAAAGTGTCCCACCTTGGCACAAAGTGTCCTAAATTGTCTAAAGTGTCCAAGACCCCCCATCCAAAAATGGCATAACTATCCACATTGGTCTTAAAGCATCTCAGAAAAATTCTAGTGTTATTTAATTAATAAATTTAGGATTTTATTTTGTGTATTTTGTTATCTTAGATTCCTCCTCAAGCCTGACAACACCTCAAAGGGAAACAGTTTTGTTTCCTTTGAGATTCTATCACACGAATTTCAGAGGAGGAGGTCTTCCTTCTACAGGATGTAGGATTATTTTGGGTATACCTCATACCACCTATGAGGTATCATGTTGTCATATTTATGGCCCTGGTAGAGAGATGGGATGCTGACACATGTACCTTCCATGTTCCCATGGGCGAGATGACTGTTACTTTGGAGAATGTACATCACATCTTGCAGATTCCTATCCAGGGTGAGGTTGTACACTAAGCAGATGATTGATCCTTCAGACAAATGTGAGATGATATTCTATATTATCTACAACATCCTATTTGAAAATCAATCACCGGTCCACGCATTGCGCTTAGATGGCTTCTACATGCATGGACACCACTTCTACGACAGATTTTGATCACTACCATAGCACTCACATTAGTACCAAATAGTCAAGGAGCACACTTAGATGGTGGACTTGTACACATTATCAGGGACATGGAGGAACACAAGACCATTTATGTGTGGGGTCTCAGTATGCTCATGCACCTATACTATGATTTGGGGCAATTTGTATACCAGGAGTTGGACAACATTGTACATTGTACACTCTTGCGGGTATGGTTCTTTGAGCATATCACATGTACCAGGCCGATCAGATTTCCAACCATAGTGGCCATGGGTTACCCATGGGAATTTAGTTATGCACTGAGGCAAGCATGGCAGGAGGGGATTTATTACACTAGTGGATTAGGTTTGATCGAATAGATGAGGATGATATGTGCTAGAGACCATATCTCAGGATTCCCCAATGGATGGATGACAGGCATGAGCTAGTCAGGTAGTAGCAGGACTGATTTATTTTAGGAAGATAGGATTACATAGTGATACCATTCTACTATGATCATGTCATGCATCAATTTGGACATGTTTAGGTACCACCGCAGGCCTGACTAAGATATCTATGATCAGCACATAGTGCACCTAGAATTGGGGATGTATACATTAGTGGTTCAAAGGATGAGGACCACAACATGCCCCCAATATCTGAGGATAATGATATAGGAATGAACTAGGCCTACAACGAGTGGTGGGTTGTAGCATGATCATCTCCTGTCATTTCCCATTCACTACCCTACAGGTCATGTCGAGCCTCTTCTAGGTCACAGAGAGGATAGGGATGATGAGTAGGTAGACAGAGATACAGATGATGATGACACCGTGCTAGACATATTTCTAGGTTTGGATGAGGATGAGGAGGAGGATTCTTGGTCTATGAGTGAGGATGTCGATGAGATAGAGGAGGATCCAATTGCCCCCAATAGGAGAGATATAACCTCTGCCAGAGTCACTAGATCACATTTGGCAGCCTCATCAGAGATCCACACTCACGGGCATGGGGAGGCGAGCAGTAGCAGGACATCCACAGCTCCCACATAGAGGGGGACAACCATTGTTCTTTTATACCCTAATTGGAAGACTAGAGATCTAGGTGATATTTGATATTTATGCTTTCATTATGCTCTTTAATTTTGTGTATATGATTTATATATATGTCATGATGTGTATTGGTATCTTTTATGTTGTTCATCTTGCAGGGTCCATGTGAGAGTGGTGTGAGCTCTATTAGCATGTTACTACAAAGATGATGCATGCACTGTGCATGGAGGATGATCTACCCTTAGAGTACGCGCCCCCACCTTCTATGGGGAAACATGCAAATATCTTTGAGGGTTTTGCTAGGTTGAGGACAACATATGAGAGTGTAGCCAAATGCACCGACCTAGCTATAGGATAGATTTCTACAGTGTATTCAATATTCGATGAGCTCTAAGCCTCTCGAGTTCCATCAGATAGTGGGATAGAGTCTTCCCTCTGAGCGGAAATCTTGAGGCTGAAGAGAGATATGGCTAGGCTACATGTAGAGAGGGATCACATAGAGCAAGAGCATGTCGAGGCACTCATATGAGAGGTAGATATGAGAAGAGAGGTGTGGGACCTATGGTTATCTATGAGGTCTATGAGCAAGAAACCATCACATTCCATTGTCTCATGATGGAGGCCAACACCAAGCATTGAGGGGTCTAATAGTCACAACCCTATTAGCATTGTATTCATTGATATATGCACCTGAACTTTTGATGTGATATATGATATATGAGCATTTATGTTTTTATAATCTCATGTTGAATTAAATGTCAATGTGATTTATTAAATATACTTTGCAAGAATGTCTAATAAATATCTCCATTATTTAATGTTTATGTGATTTAATTAGAACATTTTAGTTTATGTTAGATGCCACATTGTGATGAAGAATGTTATGTTAACTTAAATGCACCTATGTTCTAATAACATTAAATGCATATAAGGATCTAAAATAACACAACAAATGATATTTTCTTTTGAATAGTATGGCAACCAAAGTAATAATTCAAAATAATTAAACAATCACTTTAGAATCTAAGACACACTATTATTGTTTGTCAAAGAATGAAGCAATGTGAGATAAAATAGAACACCATCTACCTAATATAACAACACTTCTTTAACACACTATTCAAAAGAGAGGATGTTATGCATAATACAAATGCAAATGTGTGACATTGATAGGTTCTTTTAAGGGTGTGCCATCCATTTCCATTAATGTGTAGGCTCTAGACCCATAGTTTTCTTTGATGACATAGGGTCCTAACCAATTAGGGCTGAATTTTCCTTTTTCATTCGGAAGAGCATTGACATTACATTGATTTTCATATAACACCAAGTCACCTTTATTAAATGCACGAGGGATAACATTATCATTATAACCACGTTGCATTGTTTTGGAATAAGCTTGAAGATGCTCAAGAGCATTGGTACACTATTCATTAAGCATTTCAAGCTAATGTAATTGTTGCTCTTTATAAGTAGTATCATCAATAAGCCCCTTAAGAGCAATTTGTAATGAAGTAATCTCTAACTCTAAAGGAATTATTGCTTTAGCACCATAACTAAGGCTATAAGGAGTGTTTCTGGTAGATGTTCGAATACTTGTATGGTAAGTCCACAATGCATAAGTTAGTTTAGTATGCCAATCTTTATTATGTTTACTTACTATTTTTCATAGAATTTGTTCAAGAGTCTTGCTATTCGATTCCACTTGTCCATTTTATTTTGGGTAATATGGTGTCGAAAAGTGATGTTGAATATTAAATGTTTCCAATAATTTCTTCATGTCATTTTTCTTAAACGGGGTTCCATTATCCAAAATCAATGTCAAAGGGAGACCAAAGTGAAAAATAATGTGTTCCAATATGAAACAACATATTGCATCAACTATCGTGGAATGAAGAGGGATAGCTTCCAAACATTTTGTAAAGTAATAGGTTGCAGTAATGATAAATGTAAGTCTAGTGGAAGAGGGTGGTGATATTTTTCCAATAAGATCCAAACCCCAAACCGAGAATGGCCAAATAGGAACTTGGGCATGAAGCTCGAAAGTAGGAGAATGAATCAAATTGTTGTGTTCTTGACATTTATGGAATTTCTTCACATACACAAAACAGTCTTGTTCCATGTGTCTCCAATAATATCCTATATGAACCAATTTTTGAACTAATGATCTTCCTCCAGAATGCCCCCCACAAGCACCTGCATGAGCTTCTTCAAGTGCTAAAGGGATTGCAGATTGTTTAAGACATTTAAGTAAAATACCATTAAATGAACTTTTGTATAACATGTCTGCAAGAATTATATACTTAGATGCAAGTTTTTGAAGGCAAGCTCGAGTGTTCTTAGTTGTAGGATCAAGAAATGTAACTTCTTTTAAATATTTGAATATCATAGTGTACCATTTGGTAGAGTTTTCAATATCAATTAATAACACTTCTTTTCTCTTATCATTTATCAATAGTTTAGGGATCATTTGAACTATAAATATGAAATCAGAAAAAGGATCTTTTGAAGATACAAGGGAAGCATCACTTGCCATTGCATCTGCATGTTGATTATCCTTTCGTAGTATTTTTTTGATCGTATATGATTCAAAATTATCTAATAATTTCATCATGATGTCCTTATATTGAATGAGTTTATCATGCTTTGCTTGATATGAACCATTTATTTGTTTAATAACTAGGAGAGAATCACCAAATATAGAAATTTTTTTGACATCTAATGCTAGTGCTACACTTATACCAACTATTAAAGCTTCATACTCTGCAGTGCTATTTGTACATAGGAATTTTAAACAAAAAGATAAGGGAATAGGATTACCTGAATAGGGAATTAATATAACCCCTGCTCTGGAGCCAATTCAACACTGAGAACCATCAAAGTACAAAACCCCATGTTTCTTTTTCTTTTTGAATAGTCAACACATTCTCATCAAGGAATGAGTCTATATTAGGTAACGCTAGGGAAAAGGGAGCATCAACTAATTGGTCAGTCAAGGCTTGTCCTTTGATTACCTTTTGAGAGACAAATTTAAGATCAAACTCAGTTAACAACATAACTTACTTAGCTAAGCATCCTGATAAATCTGTTTTAGCAAAAAGGTGTTTTAAAGGATCAAATTTCGTCATCACATAGATTTCAGCATTCAATAAGTAATGTCTCAATTTATTAGTAGCAAATACGAGAGCCAAAAATTGTTGTGCTATCGTTGTATATCATGTCTCATAATCAATCATGGTTTAACTAATGTAATACATAGGATTCTCTCTACCACTGTCATCTTGTTGAGCCAATAATGCTGCAAGACCATGGGCTAATGTTGTTGTATAAAGGATAAATGGTTTATCTTGCATAGCAGGTTGTAAGACAGGTGGAGTAGCAAGATAATCTTTCAAACTCTCAAAGGCCTATTTACAATCCTCATACTAATTAAACTAAACTTCTTTCTTAAGGAGTTGTGTAAAGGGCAATGTTTGATCCACTAAGGATGCTACAAAATGATAGATAACTTGAATTATTCCTTGTAAAGTACACAATTGAGAAATTTTTTTAGGAGGTAGCATGTTAATGATAGCATCATTTTTCTTCATGTCCACCTCAATGCCTCTGTGATACTATAAAACCTAAAAAAAATTCACTATCTATGCCAAAGACAAAAAAATTTGGATTCAATCTCATTTTATATTTTCACATTCTTTCAAAGATTTTTCAAAGGATATTCACATAATCTTGTTGAGTTGAAGATTTGGATAGAATATCATCAACATAATATTCCAAAATCTTGTGTATGTAATCATGAAATATCAATTTCATAGCTCTTTGATATGTTTTGCATGCGTTCTTTAATCCAAAAGGCATAACTACCCAACAAAATTTTCCCAAATCCATAGTAAATGTTGTCATGTATTGATCGTGAGGGTTGGTAAAGATTTGATTATATCCAGAAAACCCATCCATGAATTACAACAAAGCATGTCCCACAATTGAATCTACTATCATGTCTATATTAGGAAGGGGAAAATCATCTTTTAAATATGCTTTATTCAAGTCACGAAAGTTCATACACATCCTAATATGATTATCAGGTTTGATGATTGCAACAATTTTCAAGATCAAAGGAGAATAATCAATAGGTCAGATAAAACCAGCTTCAAGGAGTTTCTCAGTCTCAACCTTAACTAATAAATCTATCTTAGGATTCATATTTTGTATCTTCTATCTCACCGGTTTAGCATCTTCTTCAAGAAGTATGTTGTGTGTCACTATCTTAGCATCGGTTCATGACATATCCGAATAAGTCCAAGAATTTTTTTTGTGAAAGTCATGAAGTAAAGTTGCATGATCTTCTTATTTATCTTCATCAATGAACTTTCCTATTTGAATCACTCTTTCCTCATTAGTTGTATCCATTGGTATGTTTATTGTATCTCCCAAAGGAAGTGCATTTTGTTTTAAAATTTTAGGATTGTATTCTTCTTTGTCCTTATTACTCTCATTACTTTCCTTCTCTTCATCCACTTGTTTAGCACTAACCATAGCACATGTGACCCATTTCTTTTTAGGAGTAAATAACTTATCATAAACTCCTAACATTTCTTTCAAAGCTTTATCATCTTCAAAGTACTCCAATGATTCTTCGCAAGTTGTATCAATCAATTCAAGATGCTTCAAAGTGAGAGTTGTTTTAGTGGAGTTACATATGACGGTGTTGATGTTGAGTGACAGTCTTTTTGTTGTGTTATCTTAGAAGGACAATACCCAAAACCACTGTTTGTTTCTTGTGTGTTAGGATCTATAGGAACACAGATGCCTTGTTCTTTCCTTCCACATCATTTTCCATTATAACCAAGTTGTTTTACGAGCTCACAACCTCTTCCATAAATTTTCTCCATCTCTTTCGAGTTTGGCAGTTGTTGGTAGTCTATTTCATCCAAGTTGGTTGTATAGCTTGTGTCTTCTTCTAGAGTAGATGAAGTAGATTCTTGTGAGTTTTCTTCTAAATTCTGCATTGACATTACCATTTGTTTTCTTTTCTTTTTAGTTTCTTTTGTTGTAATTTTATATTCTCCCATAAATGTTGGTGTGAAATCTAAGGAACCCCAATCATCTTCTAACAACTTAGTAACTTCATCAATGTTTGTCTCATGTTATTCTTCCTTCGTAACTTCCAATTTTGTAGTTGATTTCCATGTTTTCAAAGGATCTCGTCCTTCTTTCTCAGCAATCAAACAACTTTCAAGTTCAGGATCATCTTTTAGCATGTAAGCTTTGTTGTCATAAATGTACTTCATTAAATGGTGAAGGGTAGAGGGTACTCCATTCATTTCATGAATCCAGGGTCTCCCCAAGAGGAGATTATAAGAAATATCATGAGGCATAACATGGACCAGAGTTTGTAATGTTACTTTCCCAACTCTAATAGGTAATGTGATGACTCCAAGTGGTTTTTTTCCTATATTATCAAATTCATGGATAGATAAAGAATAGGGAACAATGTCACTCTTGTCCATATAAATCTTTTCCAAAAGGCTCACACTACACACATTAAGGGTCGAACCATTGTCAACAAGGGTTCTCTTTATCCCAATTCAATTAACATAGGTTATTATCATGAATGCATCATGTCATTTTTGAACTTCCAAGGAAGGTAACTCTCTTTGGTGAAAAGAAAAATCTAAATTAACCTCATTCATTCCTTGAACTAGCACTGCCACCTCATTTGAACTTATATTAGGAGGAACCATAATTTGTTGCAAGGTTGTTTGAAGCATACTATGGTAATTTGGAGAAGCTTGAATAAGATCCCATAGGGATATCTTAGTAGGTGTATTCTTAAGTTGTTCAATGAGATCATATTCCTTTCCACTATTCGAGGGTAACCGAGGAGCACTAGGAAAGATAGATTGAGGCAAAGGTAATGAAACAAGAGTTGTTTGTTGTTGCCTATTGTTCCTTGTATTGTATGTGTGCACAATGGTGTTGTGAAGCATCATGATCATCAAATGAAGGCTTATTTTTAGGTGGTTCTAGGATAAGCGGGTTTGTTTTGAACTTGAGGTTTTTGTCAAGGAGGGTAAATGATAAGTTGAGGTGTGATTGTGTTAACGTCTTTTTGTTTTGGTTTTTCATGAAAAGCCTTAGTGGATGAACCTTGTGAGAGGAACTCCTCAAGGGCTTCATCTAACATGTCAAATTCATCACTACTAAAGGGATTGAGGGATAGGCTAACTTTGAAGAAGAGATTTGACATAATCAAATAACTTTGCTTTCTCCAAGGGTCTTGTTTGATGTTTTCTAATGATTACAAAATGTAAACTAACATATCTAATGATGCAATAATGTTGGAAATGAAATAAAATTGCATAAATCTAATGCTACTTTTAACTGAAAATGCAAGAAATTATTTTCCCAATGCTGCAAAATCCAACTAAATGTTCATCAAATTAAATGCAAAGACAAACTATTTTCGAAGACTACTTCCTAGATCTACAAATAGAAACATAAATGCATACTAGAAACTAAAAATCACTTAGAATTTTTGCTGCTATAATCTATACAAGGACTCATTCACCCTATGGCGAATGGGTCCCATATTAGGGTTTGATAACAAGGACAAAAATGCAAATCAGACACCAAAAATCACTCAGAAATTTGGCTGAACAGGTGTGTACAAGGACTCATTCACCCTATGGTGAATGGGTCCTAGATTAGGGTTTGTTAAATTTAACTTTTGTTTTTTTGAGTTGATCCTATGTGTTTGTTGTTTCAAGTCTGTAACAGTCAATTCTGTAAAAAAAAATTGAGATGTCAAGTCTCTAAATGCAATTTTTAATGTGCAATATGAATCTAAATGATTGAATGATGATTTCAATACAAAAAAAACTCATATCTAATGCAAAAAAAATTATTTTTAGTGAATATAAGCAATGAAAATATCCAAATTTATCCCAAATGCAATGTCCACTAATTCAAAATTAAAGAACCCTAAGTGCAATGCAACTAATGAAAATGTAATGTAAACTATTGTAGACCAAGATCTAGGGTTTGAATGCACAAATCGGGAATTAGAATGTTCAAAAGTTGGTTTCACCAAAATGAAACTTTGAAAAAGGGGGGACTATGATGTGACCTTATTTTTCCCTATTTCATTCAAGGAATGAGATCCAAACCATGAAGTAACTATCAACCCAAAAGGTGAGCCAAATCAAGGTTTTGGATCTTGTAACTTCTCCTTTATGCAAGGATGGGGGGTGAGCCAAACAACACCTTGGGGAGAAGAATATAAACTAGAAAAATAACTCTAATCCTAGTTCTACAAAGTGTAATGAAGAGATCTATTACAAAACATAAAGAAACACTGAATTTTCTAGAAAAACTTAGAGTAAGGAATGTTGTGCACCTGTCAGAATCTATTGTTTCTACAACCCTAACAAGGACTCATTTTACCTATGGTGAATGGGTCCTATAGAATTTTTTGAGAGGCTCTGAATCAATAACTATAGCTTGTGATTCTTGAAAATTTGATTCCCTAAAAACCCTAATAGGGACTCATTCGCCAGGTGGTGAATGGGTCCTGGTAGGCTCTACCAAAAAACTTGGAATCTAATCTTGAAGTTATAGACCTACAATTCATTCCTATAACTTGGAATCTCCACTTCCAAATCTGGATCTGCCAATAATCTGCAAAAAAAAATTTGGTGTTTGTTGGTGGATAGGGGTTTTCCTAAGGGAAACCCCAAGTTTAGTAATGAAACCTTGATGATAAATTAAAATTTGAAACATGAAATGTGTATGCAATACTAATCTTAAGCATGTCTAAAATTACGATCTCTAATGATGCAAAGAAACCCTACTCAATTGTATTAGAATAGGATCCTAGAATGAAACATGAACAATACAAAAGGCCTACTTTAGGAGATCCCAAATCCCCTTAATAAGTCAGAAAATTGATTATATCTCACTTTAGGATGAAAATAGAATGATCATAAAAGATGGAATCAATTAGGAAATAATTCATTAGACCTGGTTGAATCTCATGATGCTTCTCCCAAAACTTAGAATTCATCATGATTCTCCATAGGAATCTATCATCACTCCAATAATGCTTGATCTTTGACAACAAAATGAGCTTGAATACCCACATAAACACTATAATTCTACTTCAAGACTTCACTCTTGCTCACTTCTTGAATATGAATGATTGATCTCATGAAAATTCTCTAAATTCTAAGATGAAACTATGTGAAATAACCATCTATTTATAGATAACTTAAGATTAATTCCAGAAATTCAAATATCACAAGCCGACATCAGATCTTGGATTTCAAATCATTAAAATACTACTAAAAACATATTTCAAGGAGGGTTCCTAGGTCCAAGTGAGGACCCATTAACCATGTGGTGAATGGGTCCTAGCTCACTTCACTAGGACACACTTTGGGAAATATGAAATTTTATGTGGAAATAAGGTCATAGGACCTAGTGAGGACCCATTCACCATGTGGCAAATGGGTCCTACGTCACTAACCTAGGACACACACACCTTGTAAAATTAAGTGTTTTGTAACATCATTAATGAATGTCAAGTTTTATCCCCCGGAATCTGTATTTAATTAGGCTTGGATTTGAATTAAAGGGGAGGAATAAGCTCAATTAGTTTAACCTCAATTAATTAATAAAGCTCTAGATTAGTGTGAAAATGTAAAGATACACTTTACAACACCCTATATAAGGCACCATTAAGTCCATTTTATTAAAAAGGGCCCTAAACTTAATGTGAATGTGTAAAACACATTACAACACTAAATCAAGGCAACATTAGGCTCATTTTATTATTAATTATTTCCAAATTAAGTGTGAAAATGGAATAATTTTTTCTACACTACATTTCCTACCCTATTTTTTTGCATATTGTAGTGTCGAAAAATGTCATCAAGACATTTTCACACTTGTTTGGGCCCTCCTTGTGAAATTTAGGCTTCATGTTGCCTTGATTTAGTGTTGTAATGTGGTTGACACATTCACATTAGGTCTTGGGCCCTTGTGAACTAATGGATTTAAATTGTACCTTGCTAAAGTGTTGTGAAGTGTTGTAACTAACTTTCACACTTTTCTAAGGTCTTATTAATTAATTACACATAATAAACTCCTTTTTAATTAAAAAAGCATTAATCTTTCCTTGTTTAAAGTGTTGTGACACACTTTCACACTTTTCTAGGCTTGTCATTAATAATTGGTATTTATTATGCTTTAATTGGCCTTATTTTGCATCCACAAGCCCCATTTATTGAATCTTTTTTAGGATAATCCTGACACCAATTAGTACCCAATCATAATTCAAGTGTTTCTTGCCTATGTGGCCCAGATTTAGTGATCTAGGACTCATTCGCCTTCTTGGGTGAACGGGTCCCACCTAGATATTTTGGTCACGAACCTGTTTTTACACCTTTCTAAGTACTTTTGATTTTTGGTCCCATACATTATGCCAAATGGGACCCATTCACCATCTTGGGTGAACGATTCCCGTGTTGCCCAAAATTAAAATTAATTCAAATTTTTGGTGAGATTTTATTATCCTAGATCCGATGTTGGCTTGTAGTGTTGTAATTTTGGCAATTCTTGCATAATTGAGTATAAATACAAGGTTCTTTCTCTCATATTTTTACCTAGCAAACTAATAAGCAATCAAGTGTTCACAAGAGTATTCAAGAGCATTCAAGTGTCTTCAAGAGTAGATTTTCAAGAATTTTAGAGCATCATTCAATCATCAATCATCATGTCAAATATTTTATGCATCATGTTGTTTTAGAGCTAACAATTGGGGTGTAGGATTTTGTGATTCAAGCAAGTGTTTCATTCAAGATCAACATCATTCAAGCAAGATTCAAAGTCTACATCCATTAGAGCCACTACAAACATATTTGCAGCACCTTATTGATAGGGTTTGGTGAGTTGCAACATTGTTTTTTGTTCATTCATCATTCTCCACTCTCATTTGATTTCATTTCATGGATTGATTTCCAAAATGGGGTTTGACCAAGGAAAACCCCTATCCAATAACCCAACAACATTTTTCCCTCTCCTTTGTGTGTGATTTGCAGGTTTAGGTTTCATATTTCCTAAGGAGCAAGATTGGAGAAAAGTTGCAAATCATTCAAAGTTATCAAAGTTGTCATCAAGCCATGGAGAACCTTGGAGAAGACTGCAATTCAAGGATTCAAATCTGGAAACCAATTAGGAAGGACAAAGCAAACAGAGAAGAGCAGGATCAACTTTTGAAGTTGTAGAAAAGCCTAACTAGACTGATTCACCACTTCTAGCGAATGAGTCCCAATTCCAGTCAATTTTCAGGACTTTACAGATTTAGATACCCTTTTTCGTAGAAACCTATTCCCGCATAGTTTTCCAAAAATAGGACTGATTTTCCCAACTTGGTGAATGAGTCCCGGTCAATAATAAAAGTAGAATTTCCAATGATTCAAACCTCCATTTAGCCATCTCCAATTTCCTAGGTGTATACCTTCCTTTCTTCAATTTTTTCTTTCATTTCATCTACTTTTCTAGGTCATTTAGTGTCATTTTGCAATCAATTAGGGTTTTATATTTCATCTTGCATTTTATTTTATTTTCCAAGTCTAAACTTGGTGGTGAACCCCTCATTAAATCATATTCAACCCCTAGAATATCCCTCTTGCAAGATCTCTTTCCCCTTTGCATTGAGATCTCAAGGGTTTTTTCTTGAGTGAAAGTAAAAATTGCCCCTTTTAGGTACCTAAACCCTAAAGGTGGGAGAGCAAAAAAAAATTTCCACTTTTCATTTTGGTGAACCTGCATTTAGAACATTTCATTTTCTAATTTGAAGTGCATTATCATCCTATATTTGGATTGCATTAAGATTTGCATTAGTTAATTTATATTTTACGGTTTCAAATTTTTCATTAGTGAAATCTCATATAGCTTGCATTTTTCCATCTCATTTTACTAAAAATTATACAAAATCTGCATTTGCATTTAACATACAGATTAGAAAACATAAAAAGCATAAAATTCAAGTAAAATTTTCTAAATTTTTTGAAAAAAATCATCCCTAGGACTCATTCGCCACCTTGGGCGAATCAGTCCCTTCGCATATTATGCATTGCATTTCCTAGCATTTACAATTCAGTTTCTAGGTTTCTGTTTTTTGTTATTGCCTTTTAGTTTCAGCTTCCAGAATTTCTATTTTATACATTTCATTGTTCTTAGCTTATATTGTATTTGCATTCCCCTTGCATTTAGTAGCCCTTGCATGAGTATTTGATGTCCTATTGCTAACACTATAGTGAGACAAATTTTGAGACTCATGTCATCCCACAATAGCACAATCATTGTGGATCTTCGGTTTTCTAGCTCTTTCACTCCTAGTGTTGACACTAGTACACTAGGTATGGACAACACCCTTAGCAAATCTTTGCCTTCAAGTAGTATGCAAGTTGAAACAAGGAATGATAGTGTCCCACAAGAAAACATAATTCAAATTCATGAGGACCTAGCTAACCTACAACATTAAGTGAAAAATGACAATATTTCAACTACCACTATCCCTACTATAGACAACATTCACGACATGCTTGAAAGTGAAAATGGACATGACCTTGTGAAAAACATAGTTCAAATGTTTGGAAAACTCCTTACCTCAACTACTAGTTTCCCTTTACCAACAAGCAATGTCACAAGTGAAGGAGGAACTCAAATTCCTCCTCCCACAATAATTGCCTCAATACCTACCTATACCAATCCTAAAGTCACAACAACAATGCAACAAGTTATCAATGTGATTCCTTCCTTGGGTATTCCCGCTAGCATCCCTAGTTCCTATGTGGTATCACACACTATATCTCCTACCACTTTACCACCTATAATAATTCCATTCACTTTTCCTATGAACACATACACCCCTTCACCACTTTCACTTCCATCTCATAGCACAAGTAATGACCCTCTCATTAATCAACTCTTCCAAACCATTCCATCCCTCCAAAAGAAAGTTGCCACCATCAATAAAAATCAAAATAGCCCACCTACATATTATGTCAAAAGCAGTCCATTGTCCTTGAAGATATTGCAAATACCGATGCCACAAGGTGTAGAGGTGCCTATATTTGAGAAATACAGAGGAAAGGGAGATCCTTCTAACCATGTTAATGCCTATGCCACTTTATGTAGTGACTTTATCCTTGATGATAAACTTTTGGCTAAGCTTTTTCCTAGGTCATTGAAAGATACTACATTGGAATTGTTCTCTTCTTTACCAAACAACTCAATTCATTCATTTAATGAACTTGTTGAAGAATTTGTAAACCATTTCCAAGTGCATATGTCTCATAAGATGACCTTGGCTGATTTGATTAGATGCAATCAAAAAGAAGAAGAAAAGATAACTGACTTTATCTCACGTTATCAATCACTTTATTCCCAAATCGATGTCAAGGTCCCTGACCCTCACCTTCAAAAGATGTTCATAGAAAATTTGCAAAGAAATATTCAAGACAAGCTCACAATGATGAAATTCCCATCCTTTATGCACTTGCCTATAGCCCTCCATGATTATCAAAATTTAGTTAGTAGTCGAGATACAGAGTCCACCCCTAGCCGAACTGAGAAATTTGAGCCCACAAACCAAAAAAAATCCCAACCATTTAGAAAAAATATTAAAGGGTTCCTTCAATTCAATCCCCCTCAACAAACAACTCAAAATACCAATAACCAAGTAGTTGTTGTTAAAGTCGCGATGCCCTTTAGCTATGGAGACCCAAAAAGACAATTCACTCCCTTACCCGATACCCTTCATAACACAATGACCCAACTCTTAGAACAACAAATGGTTACATTTCCTCCCATAAAAATACCCAATCCTAATAAGCCTTTATCCCCAATCTTTAGATCAAATGCTTATTTCCATTACCACCGACAAAATGGACATGACATGGAACATTGCAAGTGTCTTAAACATCTTGTGCAAGACCTCATTGATTCTGGCCGTCTTCCCGTTGGAGGTGTTAATGGTCAAGGAAATAAGTTTGTTTCCCATCCTAACCAAAATCTAAAAATCTTTACCAACCCCATGCCAAAACATAATATTTCATTTTTCAAATCTAGCAAAACTACAAAGAATGATGTGATGAATGTTGATAAGGATGATGATAATAATGAAACTGTTCAACATGATTCTATAGATAATGATCCTATGGATGACATGGTAGGAGTGATAGATGTCATTCCTTGTAAGGGTCGAACTAAAAATCCTATTGACATTGCTTTCTCCTCTAAAGATAAACTTAAACATGATCCTGATGGTCCTCTCTTCATAGCCGATTGTATCTATGACAAGCCCACTAATGGGATATTAATAGATCCTGCCTGTGCAAAGAGTGTGATCACCGAGGAATTCTTACTTTTGCATGAACTATATCAAGATATATATGATAAACCAAAAGCATGGATCAAGACACACAATGGTTTTTCTTACCCTAGGATGGGATCGATCACTCTTCCTTTGCAAATAGGATAAAAAATATTAGATGTCTCATTCTCCATCATCCCGTAGTCAGACCAATTTCGTCTGAAGTAAGGCCATCCATGGCTTTCCTCCATGAAAGCTATCTCATCAGTTGTGCATAAATGCTTAAATTTTCCCTTTGAAAATGAAGTATTCACTTTCCACTATAGTGGTTTTAACCCATTGTCCTCTAAAGGTAACTTTTCCTTAGATTTCTTTTATCCCGAGCCCATGGAACCTATAAAACCACGAGAAGACTTTTTTTTCTTGTCCTATCAAAATTTCAAGGAAAAGAAGATAGAAGAACTATCCCTCTAAAACATGTCCCCATTTACTTCTAAACCTATCATCCTAGACAAAACCATGATTGAGCCTAAAGAAATTCAAAACAACCAAGACCAACCTAAAACAAAACCTTCTCCTACCTTCTACAAATGACCAAGAGACATTGAAAACAATCTCATCACACATCCTAAAGTAAAGTAGGTTTACAAAGTCAAAGAGAAAGCGGTTGACCAACCTCCTATGGTTCCTTTTGTTCCTCCCCTTAGGGAAGAAAATAAACCTTTGGTCAATCAACCTACTCCTACACAAATGCAACTTGAAAACAAAACTAAGAGAAATAGAGGTGCTATAGAGAGTAGGTGTAGATGTTGTGCCCTTGATCGCAGGTTAAATGAAGAATTAAAAAAAGAAAATTAAGATCCAAACTTGACTGGAGTAATGCATGATAACTCTACCCCCACTCTGACACAAAATAGCTCAATACAACAAACACAACAAGAGTTGAACTCTTCCATGGAATTTATCATTCGACCTCCTGTTGTGATTAACTTGGATGATGATGATGATGAGGTTGCTAAAATGGACGAAGAGTTGCATAATGAATTGAATACATTTTTTTCCTCTTCCATCAGCTTAGAAGACAAATCTCCTACAAAGAGTGTTGAACCTAGTGCTATCCCTAGTTCAGAAATTGCCCTTGTCCCTTTGGAAATTTCCCTTCTTTCGGTATACAATGAACATGACTGGGAGGTGGATGACCTGCTCATACATTGACTCGCATGTGCTTTACTAGTCTTTTGCATTTTTTCATTTTCATTTTCTTTTGTGTGATTGCATGTGTGTAATGTGATCCCCCGTGACGTTATGTTTGATGTTCTCTCTCTCTTTGTGACATTCCTCTATTTCTACCTTCATTCTTCTCTATGTCATCAATCTTTTATATTTTCAATCTTTATCTCTTTTCATTTTTCTTGTGTTTTCCTTTTTGGGATGACGCAAGTCGTCGAGACACCCTATGTCTCTTCCATGTTGACCCAAAAAAAAATTCATTATCTTTTCTTTTCCTTTCATTTTTTGTCTTGCGTTTTCCTTTTTGGGATGACACAAGGCATCGAGATATTCATGTTTCGTTCATGTTGACCCAAAAGGTTTTCTCTGTTTTCACTCTCTTTGTGTCATTCTTCCAGTTCTATGTCTATTTGGTGAATGATGATAGTTCTGAGCTCTCTCTTAAAAAAATTGCAGCAAAGAACATTCTGACCCCAAATTCGTAGATCCCTTATGTGTTTGGTGTTTCTCATTTTGTGGGAAATCCCTCTCTTTCTCTCTTATTTTGCATGACGTAGCTTTACTTGGAAACATATGACCTGGCATAGGGATTTCCAAGTTAGCTCTTATGTCTTCTTTTTTGTTAGAATTTATCATTTGCTACTTTAAAGTAATTGCTCATAGCATTGTTTTTAGCAATTTCTTTAAAGTGGGGGTATACATTGGCATTATTCTTTTGCATTTTTTTTCTTTTTTCATGGTTCACAGTACAGTTTTCTTACTTTATATGATGCATTTTTTTCTTTGTGGATGACATTATGTATGATGTCCTTCAAGAGCGTGATCTCTCTTAGCATATTACATTCCTCTTAGTGGCTTGATGTGATACACTACATCCCCTAATTTGTGAATATTTTATTCTTTGATTGGTCCACTCTTGGAGACATTAGGAACAATGTTCCCTAAGTTAATACCTCACATGAACTAAGAAAAACTCCTTTGAACATCCCTCATTGTTGCATTTTGCATTTATATGGCCACCTTGCATAACACAACTTGCATACCTGTGGAGTCATCTTGTTTATTCATCTGTTCTAAGAATATAAAGTTTTGCTTGTCCCATGAAGCTCGAAAATCATTTTTTCTAGCACCTTATTAAAGTTATCAGAAGATATAAATTTGGTATGGTTGAGTGGGAAGCCCAACCGAGGCATGACTTTCCCCATAGCCACTTGCATGTGTGTGTGAGTTCATACCATCCATGAGTGTATGTTTCTCACCTTTTTGGACTTCTCACTTGGCAGACAGCCTAAAGTTTTGTCACCTCAGAGTAAGTATGCATTTTTTAGACAAACAACCTATATCTAATCCACATCGCGATGGAAAAATGGTTGAAGCTTGATCCAACTCTTTTATTTTTATCTTTTCTCTCTTTCGTCTTTGACAGTGCATGCTTTTTATTTTTTGTTGCTATTTATATCATTCTCACGTGTGTTCTTTTGTGCCTATGTTGATTTTCCATGGGATCTTGATCCTGGGGGCTTGATCACCCCTCTTGATTGTTGTTGTCCCATCTTGTTGGAATTGGTACACTTGAACCCCTCTTGATGCATGTTTGTCTACTTTAGTGTGAGTTTGAAGTAGGTTAATCCTCTCACTAAAGTGGGGGCTAAATGTAGTGTTAAAAAATGTTGTAGGGATATTTTCACACTTGTTTGGGCCCTCCTTGAGAAATTTAGGCTTCATGTTGCCTTGATTTATTAGGTCTTGGGCCCTTGTGAAATAATGGATTTAAATGGTACCTCTCTAAAGTGTTGTGAAGTGTTGTAACTCACTTTCACACTTTTCTAAGGTCTTATTAATTAATTACACATAATAAACCCATTTTTAATTAAAATGAATATTAATCTTGCCTTGTTTAAAGTGTTGTAAAGTGTTGTGACACACTTTCACACTTTTATAGGGTAGTCATTAATAATTGGGATTTCTTATACTTTAATTGGCCCTATTTTGCATCCACAAGCCCCATTTATTGAATCTTTTCAAGGATAATACTGACACCAATCAGTACCCAATCATAATTCAAGTGTTTTTGGCTTGTGTGGCCTAGATTTAGTGATCTGGGACTCATTTTCCACCTTGGGTGAATAAGTCTCACCTAGATTTTTGGGTCCCGAACCTATTTTTACACCTTTCTAGGAACTTTAGAATTTTAGTCCCATACATTATGCCAAATGGGACCCATTTTCCATCTTGGGAAAATGAGTCCCATGTGGCCCAAAATTAAAATTAATTCAAATTTCTAGTGGGATTTTATCCTCTTAGATCTGATGTTGGCTTGTAGTGTTATAATTTCAGCAATTCTTGCATAATTGAGTATAAATACAAGGTTCTTTCTCTCATATTTTTACCTAGCAATCTCATAAGCGATCAAGTGTTTACAAGAGTATTCAAGAGCATTCAAGTGTCTTCAAGAGTATATTTTCAAGCATTTTAGAGCAGCATTCAATCATCAATCATCATGTCAAATATTTCATGTATCATGTTGTTTTAGAGCTAACAATTGTGGTGTAGGATTTTGTGATTCAAGCAAGTGTTTCATTCAAGATCAACATCATTCAAGCAAGATTCAAAGTCTACATCCATTGGAGCCACTACAAACATATTTGCAGCACCTTATTGCTAAGGTTTGGTGAGTTGCAACATTGTTATTTTTTCATTCATCATTCTCCACTCTCATTTGATTTCATTTCATGGATTGATTTCCAAAATGGGGTTTGACCAAGGAAAACCCCTATCCACTAACCCAACAACATTTTTCCCTATCCTTTGTGTGTGATTTGTGGGTTTAGGTTGCATATTTCCTAAGGAGCAAGATTGGAGAAAATTTGCAAATCATTCAAGGTCGTCAAAGTTGTCATCAAGCCTTGGAGAACCTTGGAGAAGACCTACAAGTTGCAATTTGTAGATTCAGATCTAGAAACCAATCAGGAAGGATAGAGCAGATAGAGAAGAGAAAGATCAACTTTTGAAGTTGTAGAAAATCCTAACTAGACTAATTCGCCACTTTTGGCAAATGAGTCCCAGTTCCAGTCAATTTTCAGGACTTTGCAAATTTAGATACCCTTTTGGTAGAAACCTATTCCCGCATAGTTTTCCAAAAATAGGACTGATTCACCCAACTTGGTGAATGAGTCCTAGTCAGTAGTAAAAGTGGAATTTCCAGTGATTCAAACCTCCATTCAGCCATCTCCAATTTTTCAGGTGCACACCTTCCTATCTTTAGTTTTTTGTTTCATTTCATCTACTTTTCTAGGTCATTTAGTGTCATTTTGCAATCAATTAGGGATTTATATTTAATCTTTCATTTCATTTTCTTTTCCAAGTCTAAACTTGGTGGTGAACCCCTTATTAAATCATATTCAACCCCTAGAATAGCCCTCTTGCAAGATCTCTTTCCCCTTTGCATTGAGATCTCAAGGGTTTGTTCTTGAGTGAAAGTTAGTGAAAATTGCCCCTTTTAGGTACCTAAACCCTAAAGATGGGAGAGCAAACAAATTTTTACACCTTTCATTTTGGTGAACCTACATTTAGAACATTTCATTTTTTATTTGCAATGCATTATCATCCTAGATTTGTCTTGCATTAACATTGCATTAGTTAATTTTCATTCTATGCTTTCAAATTTTGTATTAGTGAAAGCTCATATAGCTTGCATTTTGCATCTCATTTTACTGAAAATCATACAAAATCTGCATTTGCATTTAACATACAGATTAGAAAACATAAAAAGCATAAAATTCAATTAATTTTTTTTGAAAAGTTTGAAAAAAATCATCCCTGGGACTCATTCACCACCTTGGATGAATCAGTCCCTTTGCATATTCTGGCATTTATAGTTTAGTTTCTGAGTTTCTACTTTTTGTTATTTCCTTTCTATTTCAGTTTCCAGAATTTTTGTTTTAGACATTTCATTGTTCTTAGCTTTTATTGTATTTTCATTCCCCTTGCATGAGTATTTGATTTCCTATTGCTAAAAATATAGTGAGACAAAGTTTGAGACTCATGTCATCCCATGATAGCACAATCATTGTGGATCTTGGGTTTTCTAGCTCTTTCACTCCTAGTGTTGACACTAGTACACTAGGTATGGACAACACCCCTAGAAACTCTTTGCCTTCAAGTAGTACGCAAGTTGAAACAAGGAATGATAGTGTCCCACAAGAAAACATAATTCAAATTCATGAGGACCTAGCTAACCTACAACATCAAGTTCAAAATGAAAACATTTCAACTACCGCTATCCCTACTATAGACAACATTCACCGCATGCTTGAAAGTGAAGATGGACTTGACCTTGTGAAAAATATATTTCAAATCTTTGGAAAACACCTTAAATAAACCACTAGTTTCCCTTTAACAACAAGCAATGTCACAAGCCAAGGAGGAACTCAAATTCCTCCTCCCACAACAATTTCCTCAATACCTACCCAAAGAAATCCTCAAGTCACAACAACAATGCAACAAGTTAGCAATGTGATTCCTTCCTTGGGTATTCTTGCTAGCATCCCTAGTTCCTATGTGGTATCACATGCTATATCTCCTACCACTTTACCACCCATAAGCATTCCATTCACTTGTCCTATGAATACATACACCCCTTCACCACTTTCACTTCCATCTCATACTACAAGTAATGAACCTCTAATTAATCAACTCTTCCAAACCATTTCATCCCTCCAAAAGCAACTTGCCACCATCAATAAAAAGAAAAATAGCCCACCTACATATTATGTCAAAACTAGTCCATTTCCCTTGGAGATATTGCAAACATTGATGCCACAATGTGTAGAGGTGCCTAGATATGAGAAATATGGGGAAAATGGAGACCCTTCTAACCATGTAAATGCCTACACCACTTTATGTAGTGACTTTATCCTTGATTATAAACTTTTGGCTAAGATTTTTCCTAGGTCGTTGAAAGATACTGCATTGGAATGGTTCTCTGCTTTACCAAAAAACTCAATTCGCTCATTTAATGAACTTGTTGAGGCATTTTTAAACCATTTCCAAGAGCATATGTCTCCTAAGATGACCTTGGCCGATTTGATGAGATGCAAGAAAAAAAAAAAAGATAACTGACTTTATCTCACACTATCAATCGCTTTATTCCCAAATCGATGTCAAGGTCCCCAACCCTCACCTTCAAAATATTTTTATAGAAAATTTGCAAAGAAATATTCAAAAAAAGCTCACAATTATGAAATTCCCCTCCTTTATGCACTTGTGTACTTCCCTCCATGATTATCAAAATTCGGTTAGTAGTCAAGATACAAAGTCCACCCCTAGCTGAACTGAGAAATACGAGCCTGCAAACCAAAACAATTCCCAACCATTTAGAAAACAGAGTAAAGGGTTCCTTCAATTCAATCCCCCTCAACAAACAACTCAAAATACCAATAACCAAGTAGTTTTTGTTAAAGTCACTATTCCCTTTAGCTATGGAGACCCAAAAAGACAATTCACTCCCTTACCCGATACCTTCATAACACAATGACCCAACTCTTAGAACAACAAACGATTACATTGCCTCCCATCAAAATACCCGATCCTAATAAACCATTACCCCCAAGCTTTAGATCAAATCCCTATTTCCATTACCACTAAAAAAATGGACATGAAACGAAACATTGCAAGCGTCTTAAACATCTTGTGCAAGACCTCATTAATTTTGGTCATCTTTCTATTGGAGGTGTTAATGGTCAAGGAACTAAGTTCATTGCCCCTCCTAACCAAAATCTATAAATCATTACCAAACCCATGCCAAAACATAATATTTCATTTGTCAAATCTAGCAAAACTACAAAGAATGATGTGATGAATGTTGATACAGATGATGATAATAATGACAATGTTCAACATGATTCCATAGATAATGATCCTATGGATGACATGGTAGGAGTGATAGATGTCATTCCTTGTAAGGGTCTAACTAAGAATCCTCTTGAAATTGCTTTCTCCTATAAATATATACTTCAACATGCTCCTGATGGTCCTTTCTACATAGCCAATCATATCTATGACAAGCCCACAAATGGGATATTAATAGATCCCACATGTGGAAAGAGTGTGATCACCGAGGAATTCTTACTTTTGCATGAACTCTATCAAGATATATATGATAAACAAAAATCATGGATCAAGACACACAATGGTTTTTCTTGCCCTACAATGGGATCTATCACTCTTTCTTTGCAAATAGGATCAAAAATATTAGATGTCTCATTATCCATCATCCCATAGTTGGACCAATTTCGTGTGAAGTTAGGCCATCCATGGCTTCGCTCCATGAAAGTTGTCTCTTCAGTTGTGCATAAATGCTTAAAGTTTCCCTTTGAAAATGAAGTATTCACTGTCCACCATAGTGGCTTTAACCCATTGTCCTCTAAAGGTAACTTTTCCTTAGATTTCTTTTAGCCCAAGCCCATGGAACCTATAAAACCACGAGAAGACTTATTTTTCTTGTCCTATCAAAATTTCAAGGCAAAGAAGATAGCTTAACTATCCCTCAGAAACATGTCCCCATCCACTTCTGAGCCTACCATCCTAGACGAAACCATGATTGAGCCTAAAGAAATTCAAAACAACCAAGACCAACCTAAAATAGAACCTTCTCCTACCTCCTACAAATGACCAAGAGACATTGTAAACAATCCTGTCACACCTCCTAAAGTAAAGTAGGTTTACAAAGTCAAAGAGAAAGTGGTTAACCAACCTCATGTGGTTCCTTCCATTCCTCCCCTTAAGGAAGAAAAGAAACCTTTGGTCAATCAACCCACTCCTACACAAATGCAACTTAAAAAAAAACTAAAAGAAATAGAGTTGCTAGAGAGTGTAGGCATAGACGTTGTACCCTTGCTCGCAGGTTACATGAAGAATTAAACAAAGAAAATCAAGATCCAAACTTGACTAAATCAATGCATGATAACTCTACCTCCACTCCAACACAAAACAATCCAATACAACAAACACAACAAGAGTTGAACTCTTCCATGGAAATTATCATTCGACCTCCTGTTGTGATTAACTTGGATGACGATGACGAGGTTGCTAAAATAGATGAAGAGTTGCATAATGAATTGAATACATCATTTTCCTCTTCCATGAGCTTAGAAGACAAATCTCCTACAAAGAGTGTTGAACCTAGTGTTATCCCTAGTTCAGAACTTTCCCTTGTCCCTTTGGCTATTTTCCTACCTTCAGTATACAATGAACATGACTGGGAGGTTGATGACCTACTCATAGGTTGACTCGCATGTTCCTTACTAGTATTTTGCATTTTTTCATTTTCATTTTCTTTTGTATGATTGCATGTGCGTAATGTGATCCCCCATGATGTTTTGTTTGATGTTCTCTCTCTCTTTGTGGCATTCCTCTATTTGTACCTCCATTCTTCTCTATGTTGTCAATCTTTTATCTTTTCAATCTTTTATCTTTTCAATCTTTATCTCTTTTCATTTTTCTTGTGTTTTCCTTTGGGGATGATGCAAGGCATCAAGACACCCTATGTCTCTTCCATGTTGACCCAAAATATTTTTCATTATCTTTTCTTTTCCTTTCATTTTTTTTCTTTTTTTCTCCTTTTGGGGATGACACAAGGCGTCGAGACATTCATGTTTCATTCATGTTGACCCAAAATGTTTTCTTTGTTTTCACTCTCTTTGTGTCATTCTTCCAATTCTATATGTATTTGGTGAATGATGACAGTTCTAAGCTCTCTCTTAAAAAAATTGTAGGAAAGAACATACTGACCCCAAATCCATAGATCCCTTATGTGTTTGGTGTTTCTCATTTTGGGGGCAACCCCCCTCTTTCTCTCTTCTTTTGCATGATGTAGCTTTACTTGGAAACATATGACTTGGCATAAGGCTTTCCAAGTTAGCTCTTGTGTCTTCTTTTATGTTAGCATTTATCATTTTCTACTTTAAAGTAATTTCTCATAGCATGGTGTTTAGCAATTTCTTTAAAGTGTGGCATGTATTGGCATTATTCTTTTGAATTTTTCTTTTTTTTTCTTTTTTCATGATTCACAGTGCAATTTTCTTACTTTATATGATTTTTTTTCACTTTGTGGATGACATTAGGTATGATGTCCTTCAGGACCATGATCTTTCTTAGCATATTACATTCCTCTTAGTGGCTTGATGTGATACATTGCATCCTCTAAGTTGTGAATCCTTTATTCTTTGATTTTTCCACTCTTGGAGACATTAAGCACAATGTTCCCTAAGTTAAGACCTCACATGAACTAAGAAAAACTCCTTTGAACATCCCTCATTGTTGCATTTTTCATTTATATGGCCACCTTACATAACAAAACTTGCATACATGTAGATCCATCTTGTTTTTTCATGAGTTCTAAGCATACAAAGTTTTGCTTGTCCCATGAAGCTCGAAAATCATTTTTTCTAGTGCCTTATTAAATTTATCAGGAGATATAACTTTTTTATGGTTGAGCGGGAATCCCACCCGAGGCATGACTTTCCCCATAGCCACTTGCATGTGTGTGTGAGTACATGTTTCTAACCTTTTTGGACTTTTCACCTAGTTGACAACCTGAATTTTTGTTGCCTCGAAGTAAGTATACATTTTTTAGACAACTAGCGTATATCTGATCCACATCGTGATGGTCAAATAGTTGAAGCTTGATCCGACTCTTTTTTTTTTATCTTTCATCTCTTTCGTCTTTGATAGTGCATGCTTTTGCTTTGTTGTTTCTCTTGATATCATTCTCAGGTGTGTTCTTTTGTGCCTATGTTGGTTTTCCATGGGATCTTGATCCTTGGGACTTGATCACCCCTCTTGATTGTTGTTGTCCCATCTTATTGGTATTGGTACACTTGAACCCCTCTTGATGTGTTTTTGTCTACTTTAGTGTGAGTTTGAAGTAGGTTCATCCTCTCACTAAAGTGGGGGCTAATTGTAGTGTCAAAAAATATCGTCAAGACATTTTCACACTTGTTTGGGCCCTAATGAAATTTAGGCTTCATGTTGCCTTGATTTAGTGTTGTAATGTGGCTGACACATTCACATTAGGTCTTGGGCCCTTGTGAACTAATGGATTTAAATGGTACCTTGCTAAAGTGTTGTGAAGTGTTGTAACTCACTTTCACACTTTTCTAAGGTCTTATTAATTAATTACACGTAATAAACCCCTTTTTAATTAAAATAAACATTAATCTTGCCTTCTTTAAAGTGTTGTAAAGTGTTGTGACACACTTTCACACTTTTCTTGGCTTGTCATTAATAATTGGGATTTCTTATGCTTTAATTGGCCCTATTTTGCATCCACAAGCCCCATTTATTAAATCTTTTCAAGGATAATCATGATACCAATCAATACCCAATCATAATTTAGGTGTTTTTGGCTTTTGTGGCCCAGATTTAGTGATTTGGGACTCATTCACCACCTTTGGAAAATGGGTCTCTCCTAGATTTTTGGGTCCCGAACTTGTTTTTACACCTTCCTAAGCACTTTTTATTTTTTGGTCCCATAAATTATGCTAGATGGGACCCATTTTCCATCTTGGGCGAATGAGTCCCGTGTGGCCCAAATTAAAATTAAATCAAATTTTTGGCTATATTTTATTTTCCTATATCTGATATCAGCTTGTAGTGTTGTAATTTCAGGAATTCTTGCATAATTGAGTATAAATACAAGGTTCTTTCTCTCATATTTTTTCCTAGCAATCAAATAAGCAATCAAGTGTTCACAAGAGTATTCAAGAGCATTCAAGTGTCTTCAAGAGCATATTTTCAAGAATTTTAGATTAGTATTCAATCATCAATCATCATGTCAAATATTTCATGCATCATGTTGTTTTAGAGCTAAAAATTGTGGTGTAGGATTTTGTGATTCAACCAAGTGTTTCATTCAAGATGAACATCATTCAAGCAAGAGTCAAAGTCTACATTCATTGGAGCCACTACAAACATATTTTTAGCACCCTGTTGCTAGGTTTTGGTGAGTTGCAATATTGTTATTTGTTCATCCATCATTCTCCATTCTCATTTGATTTCATTTCAAGGATTGATTTCCGAAACGGGGTTTGACCAAGGAAAACCCCTAGCCACTAACCCAACAACATTTTCCCCTCTCCTTTGTGTGTGATTTGTAGGTT
>VDFB02360329.1:39267-166444 GCA_007258455.2 Sequoia sempervirens
AGGCTCTGAATCAATAACTATAGCTTGTGATTCTTGAAAATTTGATTCCCTAAAAACCCTAATAGGGACTCATTCGCCAGGTGGTGAATGGGTCCTGGTAGGCTCTACCAAAAAACTTGGAATCTAATCTTGAAGTTATAGACCTACAATTCATTCCTATAACTTGGAATCTCCACTTCCAAATCTGGATCTGCCAATAATCTGCAAAAAAAAATTTGGTGTTTGTTGGTGGATAGGGGTTTTCCTAAGGGAAACCCCAAGTTTAGTAATGAAACCTTGATGATAAATTAAAATTTGAAACATGAAATGTGTATGCAATACTAATCTTAAGCATGTCTAAAATTACGATCTCTAATGATGCAAAGAAACCCTACTCAATTGTATTAGAATAGGATCCTAGAATGAAACATGAACAATACAAAAGGCCTACTTTAGGAGATCCCAAATCCCCTTAATAAGTCAGAAAATTGATTATATCTCACTTTAGGATGAAAATAGAATGATCATAAAAGATGGAATCAATTAGGAAATAATTCATTAGACCTGGTTGAATCTCATGATGCTTCTCCCAAAACTTAGAATTCATCATGATTCTCCATAGGAATCTATCATCACTCCAATAATGCTTGATCTTTGACAACAAAATGAGCTTGAATACCCACATAAACACTATAATTCTACTTCAAGACTTCACTCTTGCTCACTTCTTGAATATGAATGATTGATCTCATGAAAATTCTCTAAATTCTAAGATGAAACTATGTGAAATAACCATCTATTTATAGATAACTTAAGATTAATTCCAGAAATTCAAATATCACAAGCCGACATCAGATCTTGGATTTCAAATCATTAAAATACTACTAAAAACATATTTCAAGGAGGGTTCCTAGGTCCAAGTGAGGACCCATTAACCATGTGGTGAATGGGTCCTAGCTCACTTCACTAGGACACACTTTGGGAAATATGAAATTTTATGTGGAAATAAGGTCATAGGACCTAGTGAGGACCCATTCACCATGTGGCAAATGGGTCCTACGTCACTAACCTAGGACACACACACCTTGTAAAATTAAGTGTTTTGTAACATCATTAATGAATGTCAAGTTTTATCCCCCGGAATCTGTATTTAATTAGGCTTGGATTTGAATTAAAGGGGAGGAATAAGCTCAATTAGTTTAACCTCAATTAATTAATAAAGCTCTAGATTAGTGTGAAAATGTAAAGATACACTTTACAACACCCTATATAAGGCACCATTAAGTCCATTTTATTAAAAAGGGCCCTAAACTTAATGTGAATGTGTAAAACACATTACAACACTAAATCAAGGCAACATTAGGCTCATTTTATTATTAATTATTTCCAAATTAAGTGTGAAAATGGAATAATTTTTTCTACACTACATTTCCTACCCTATTTTTTTGCATATTGTAGTGTCGAAAAATGTCATCAAGACATTTTCACACTTGTTTGGGCCCTCCTTGTGAAATTTAGGCTTCATGTTGCCTTGATTTAGTGTTGTAATGTGGTTGACACATTCACATTAGGTCTTGGGCCCTTGTGAACTAATGGATTTAAATTGTACCTTGCTAAAGTGTTGTGAAGTGTTGTAACTAACTTTCACACTTTTCTAAGGTCTTATTAATTAATTACACATAATAAACTCCTTTTTAATTAAAAAAGCATTAATCTTTCCTTGTTTAAAGTGTTGTGACACACTTTCACACTTTTCTAGGCTTGTCATTAATAATTGGTATTTATTATGCTTTAATTGGCCTTATTTTGCATCCACAAGCCCCATTTATTGAATCTTTTTTAGGATAATCCTGACACCAATTAGTACCCAATCATAATTCAAGTGTTTCTTGCCTATGTGGCCCAGATTTAGTGATCTAGGACTCATTCGCCTTCTTGGGTGAACGGGTCCCACCTAGATATTTTGGTCACGAACCTGTTTTTACACCTTTCTAAGTACTTTTGATTTTTGGTCCCATACATTATGCCAAATGGGACCCATTCACCATCTTGGGTGAACGATTCCCGTGTTGCCCAAAATTAAAATTAATTCAAATTTTTGGTGAGATTTTATTATCCTAGATCCGATGTTGGCTTGTAGTGTTGTAATTTTGGCAATTCTTGCATAATTGAGTATAAATACAAGGTTCTTTCTCTCATATTTTTACCTAGCAAACTAATAAGCAATCAAGTGTTCACAAGAGTATTCAAGAGCATTCAAGTGTCTTCAAGAGTAGATTTTCAAGAATTTTAGAGCATCATTCAATCATCAATCATCATGTCAAATATTTTATGCATCATGTTGTTTTAGAGCTAACAATTGGGGTGTAGGATTTTGTGATTCAAGCAAGTGTTTCATTCAAGATCAACATCATTCAAGCAAGATTCAAAGTCTACATCCATTAGAGCCACTACAAACATATTTGCAGCACCTTATTGATAGGGTTTGGTGAGTTGCAACATTGTTTTTTGTTCATTCATCATTCTCCACTCTCATTTGATTTCATTTCATGGATTGATTTCCAAAATGGGGTTTGACCAAGGAAAACCCCTATCCAATAACCCAACAACATTTTTCCCTCTCCTTTGTGTGTGATTTGCAGGTTTAGGTTTCATATTTCCTAAGGAGCAAGATTGGAGAAAAGTTGCAAATCATTCAAAGTTATCAAAGTTGTCATCAAGCCATGGAGAACCTTGGAGAAGACTGCAATTCAAGGATTCAAATCTGGAAACCAATTAGGAAGGACAAAGCAAACAGAGAAGAGCAGGATCAACTTTTGAAGTTGTAGAAAAGCCTAACTAGACTGATTCACCACTTCTAGCGAATGAGTCCCAATTCCAGTCAATTTTCAGGACTTTACAGATTTAGATACCCTTTTTCGTAGAAACCTATTCCCGCATAGTTTTCCAAAAATAGGACTGATTTTCCCAACTTGGTGAATGAGTCCCGGTCAATAATAAAAGTAGAATTTCCAATGATTCAAACCTCCATTTAGCCATCTCCAATTTCCTAGGTGTATACCTTCCTTTCTTCAATTTTTTCTTTCATTTCATCTACTTTTCTAGGTCATTTAGTGTCATTTTGCAATCAATTAGGGTTTTATATTTCATCTTGCATTTTATTTTATTTTCCAAGTCTAAACTTGGTGGTGAACCCCTCATTAAATCATATTCAACCCCTAGAATATCCCTCTTGCAAGATCTCTTTCCCCTTTGCATTGAGATCTCAAGGGTTTTTTCTTGAGTGAAAGTAAAAATTGCCCCTTTTAGGTACCTAAACCCTAAAGGTGGGAGAGCAAAAAAAAATTTCCACTTTTCATTTTGGTGAACCTGCATTTAGAACATTTCATTTTCTAATTTGAAGTGCATTATCATCCTATATTTGGATTGCATTAAGATTTGCATTAGTTAATTTATATTTTACGGTTTCAAATTTTTCATTAGTGAAATCTCATATAGCTTGCATTTTTCCATCTCATTTTACTAAAAATTATACAAAATCTGCATTTGCATTTAACATACAGATTAGAAAACATAAAAAGCATAAAATTCAAGTAAAATTTTCTAAATTTTTTGAAAAAAATCATCCCTAGGACTCATTCGCCACCTTGGGCGAATCAGTCCCTTCGCATATTATGCATTGCATTTCCTAGCATTTACAATTCAGTTTCTAGGTTTCTGTTTTTTGTTATTGCCTTTTAGTTTCAGCTTCCAGAATTTCTATTTTATACATTTCATTGTTCTTAGCTTATATTGTATTTGCATTCCCCTTGCATTTAGTAGCCCTTGCATGAGTATTTGATGTCCTATTGCTAACACTATAGTGAGACAAATTTTGAGACTCATGTCATCCCACAATAGCACAATCATTGTGGATCTTCGGTTTTCTAGCTCTTTCACTCCTAGTGTTGACACTAGTACACTAGGTATGGACAACACCCTTAGCAAATCTTTGCCTTCAAGTAGTATGCAAGTTGAAACAAGGAATGATAGTGTCCCACAAGAAAACATAATTCAAATTCATGAGGACCTAGCTAACCTACAACATTAAGTGAAAAATGACAATATTTCAACTACCACTATCCCTACTATAGACAACATTCACGACATGCTTGAAAGTGAAAATGGACATGACCTTGTGAAAAACATAGTTCAAATGTTTGGAAAACTCCTTACCTCAACTACTAGTTTCCCTTTACCAACAAGCAATGTCACAAGTGAAGGAGGAACTCAAATTCCTCCTCCCACAATAATTGCCTCAATACCTACCTATACCAATCCTAAAGTCACAACAACAATGCAACAAGTTATCAATGTGATTCCTTCCTTGGGTATTCCCGCTAGCATCCCTAGTTCCTATGTGGTATCACACACTATATCTCCTACCACTTTACCACCTATAATAATTCCATTCACTTTTCCTATGAACACATACACCCCTTCACCACTTTCACTTCCATCTCATAGCACAAGTAATGACCCTCTCATTAATCAACTCTTCCAAACCATTCCATCCCTCCAAAAGAAAGTTGCCACCATCAATAAAAATCAAAATAGCCCACCTACATATTATGTCAAAAGCAGTCCATTGTCCTTGAAGATATTGCAAATACCGATGCCACAAGGTGTAGAGGTGCCTATATTTGAGAAATACAGAGGAAAGGGAGATCCTTCTAACCATGTTAATGCCTATGCCACTTTATGTAGTGACTTTATCCTTGATGATAAACTTTTGGCTAAGCTTTTTCCTAGGTCATTGAAAGATACTACATTGGAATTGTTCTCTTCTTTACCAAACAACTCAATTCATTCATTTAATGAACTTGTTGAAGAATTTGTAAACCATTTCCAAGTGCATATGTCTCATAAGATGACCTTGGCTGATTTGATTAGATGCAATCAAAAAGAAGAAGAAAAGATAACTGACTTTATCTCACGTTATCAATCACTTTATTCCCAAATCGATGTCAAGGTCCCTGACCCTCACCTTCAAAAGATGTTCATAGAAAATTTGCAAAGAAATATTCAAGACAAGCTCACAATGATGAAATTCCCATCCTTTATGCACTTGCCTATAGCCCTCCATGATTATCAAAATTTAGTTAGTAGTCGAGATACAGAGTCCACCCCTAGCCGAACTGAGAAATTTGAGCCCACAAACCAAAAAAAATCCCAACCATTTAGAAAAAATATTAAAGGGTTCCTTCAATTCAATCCCCCTCAACAAACAACTCAAAATACCAATAACCAAGTAGTTGTTGTTAAAGTCGCGATGCCCTTTAGCTATGGAGACCCAAAAAGACAATTCACTCCCTTACCCGATACCCTTCATAACACAATGACCCAACTCTTAGAACAACAAATGGTTACATTTCCTCCCATAAAAATACCCAATCCTAATAAGCCTTTATCCCCAATCTTTAGATCAAATGCTTATTTCCATTACCACCGACAAAATGGACATGACATGGAACATTGCAAGTGTCTTAAACATCTTGTGCAAGACCTCATTGATTCTGGCCGTCTTCCCGTTGGAGGTGTTAATGGTCAAGGAAATAAGTTTGTTTCCCATCCTAACCAAAATCTAAAAATCTTTACCAACCCCATGCCAAAACATAATATTTCATTTTTCAAATCTAGCAAAACTACAAAGAATGATGTGATGAATGTTGATAAGGATGATGATAATAATGAAACTGTTCAACATGATTCTATAGATAATGATCCTATGGATGACATGGTAGGAGTGATAGATGTCATTCCTTGTAAGGGTCGAACTAAAAATCCTATTGACATTGCTTTCTCCTCTAAAGATAAACTTAAACATGATCCTGATGGTCCTCTCTTCATAGCCGATTGTATCTATGACAAGCCCACTAATGGGATATTAATAGATCCTGCCTGTGCAAAGAGTGTGATCACCGAGGAATTCTTACTTTTGCATGAACTATATCAAGATATATATGATAAACCAAAAGCATGGATCAAGACACACAATGGTTTTTCTTACCCTAGGATGGGATCGATCACTCTTCCTTTGCAAATAGGATAAAAAATATTAGATGTCTCATTCTCCATCATCCCGTAGTCAGACCAATTTCGTCTGAAGTAAGGCCATCCATGGCTTTCCTCCATGAAAGCTATCTCATCAGTTGTGCATAAATGCTTAAATTTTCCCTTTGAAAATGAAGTATTCACTTTCCACTATAGTGGTTTTAACCCATTGTCCTCTAAAGGTAACTTTTCCTTAGATTTCTTTTATCCCGAGCCCATGGAACCTATAAAACCACGAGAAGACTTTTTTTTCTTGTCCTATCAAAATTTCAAGGAAAAGAAGATAGAAGAACTATCCCTCTAAAACATGTCCCCATTTACTTCTAAACCTATCATCCTAGACAAAACCATGATTGAGCCTAAAGAAATTCAAAACAACCAAGACCAACCTAAAACAAAACCTTCTCCTACCTTCTACAAATGACCAAGAGACATTGAAAACAATCTCATCACACATCCTAAAGTAAAGTAGGTTTACAAAGTCAAAGAGAAAGCGGTTGACCAACCTCCTATGGTTCCTTTTGTTCCTCCCCTTAGGGAAGAAAATAAACCTTTGGTCAATCAACCTACTCCTACACAAATGCAACTTGAAAACAAAACTAAGAGAAATAGAGGTGCTATAGAGAGTAGGTGTAGATGTTGTGCCCTTGATCGCAGGTTAAATGAAGAATTAAAAAAAGAAAATTAAGATCCAAACTTGACTGGAGTAATGCATGATAACTCTACCCCCACTCTGACACAAAATAGCTCAATACAACAAACACAACAAGAGTTGAACTCTTCCATGGAATTTATCATTCGACCTCCTGTTGTGATTAACTTGGATGATGATGATGATGAGGTTGCTAAAATGGACGAAGAGTTGCATAATGAATTGAATACATTTTTTTCCTCTTCCATCAGCTTAGAAGACAAATCTCCTACAAAGAGTGTTGAACCTAGTGCTATCCCTAGTTCAGAAATTGCCCTTGTCCCTTTGGAAATTTCCCTTCTTTCGGTATACAATGAACATGACTGGGAGGTGGATGACCTGCTCATACATTGACTCGCATGTGCTTTACTAGTCTTTTGCATTTTTTCATTTTCATTTTCTTTTGTGTGATTGCATGTGTGTAATGTGATCCCCCGTGACGTTATGTTTGATGTTCTCTCTCTCTTTGTGACATTCCTCTATTTCTACCTTCATTCTTCTCTATGTCATCAATCTTTTATATTTTCAATCTTTATCTCTTTTCATTTTTCTTGTGTTTTCCTTTTTGGGATGACGCAAGTCGTCGAGACACCCTATGTCTCTTCCATGTTGACCCAAAAAAAAATTCATTATCTTTTCTTTTCCTTTCATTTTTTGTCTTGCGTTTTCCTTTTTGGGATGACACAAGGCATCGAGATATTCATGTTTCGTTCATGTTGACCCAAAAGGTTTTCTCTGTTTTCACTCTCTTTGTGTCATTCTTCCAGTTCTATGTCTATTTGGTGAATGATGATAGTTCTGAGCTCTCTCTTAAAAAAATTGCAGCAAAGAACATTCTGACCCCAAATTCGTAGATCCCTTATGTGTTTGGTGTTTCTCATTTTGTGGGAAATCCCTCTCTTTCTCTCTTATTTTGCATGACGTAGCTTTACTTGGAAACATATGACCTGGCATAGGGATTTCCAAGTTAGCTCTTATGTCTTCTTTTTTGTTAGAATTTATCATTTGCTACTTTAAAGTAATTGCTCATAGCATTGTTTTTAGCAATTTCTTTAAAGTGGGGGTATACATTGGCATTATTCTTTTGCATTTTTTTTCTTTTTTCATGGTTCACAGTACAGTTTTCTTACTTTATATGATGCATTTTTTTCTTTGTGGATGACATTATGTATGATGTCCTTCAAGAGCGTGATCTCTCTTAGCATATTACATTCCTCTTAGTGGCTTGATGTGATACACTACATCCCCTAATTTGTGAATATTTTATTCTTTGATTGGTCCACTCTTGGAGACATTAGGAACAATGTTCCCTAAGTTAATACCTCACATGAACTAAGAAAAACTCCTTTGAACATCCCTCATTGTTGCATTTTGCATTTATATGGCCACCTTGCATAACACAACTTGCATACCTGTGGAGTCATCTTGTTTATTCATCTGTTCTAAGAATATAAAGTTTTGCTTGTCCCATGAAGCTCGAAAATCATTTTTTCTAGCACCTTATTAAAGTTATCAGAAGATATAAATTTGGTATGGTTGAGTGGGAAGCCCAACCGAGGCATGACTTTCCCCATAGCCACTTGCATGTGTGTGTGAGTTCATACCATCCATGAGTGTATGTTTCTCACCTTTTTGGACTTCTCACTTGGCAGACAGCCTAAAGTTTTGTCACCTCAGAGTAAGTATGCATTTTTTAGACAAACAACCTATATCTAATCCACATCGCGATGGAAAAATGGTTGAAGCTTGATCCAACTCTTTTATTTTTATCTTTTCTCTCTTTCGTCTTTGACAGTGCATGCTTTTTATTTTTTGTTGCTATTTATATCATTCTCACGTGTGTTCTTTTGTGCCTATGTTGATTTTCCATGGGATCTTGATCCTGGGGGCTTGATCACCCCTCTTGATTGTTGTTGTCCCATCTTGTTGGAATTGGTACACTTGAACCCCTCTTGATGCATGTTTGTCTACTTTAGTGTGAGTTTGAAGTAGGTTAATCCTCTCACTAAAGTGGGGGCTAAATGTAGTGTTAAAAAATGTTGTAGGGATATTTTCACACTTGTTTGGGCCCTCCTTGAGAAATTTAGGCTTCATGTTGCCTTGATTTATTAGGTCTTGGGCCCTTGTGAAATAATGGATTTAAATGGTACCTCTCTAAAGTGTTGTGAAGTGTTGTAACTCACTTTCACACTTTTCTAAGGTCTTATTAATTAATTACACATAATAAACCCATTTTTAATTAAAATGAATATTAATCTTGCCTTGTTTAAAGTGTTGTAAAGTGTTGTGACACACTTTCACACTTTTATAGGGTAGTCATTAATAATTGGGATTTCTTATACTTTAATTGGCCCTATTTTGCATCCACAAGCCCCATTTATTGAATCTTTTCAAGGATAATACTGACACCAATCAGTACCCAATCATAATTCAAGTGTTTTTGGCTTGTGTGGCCTAGATTTAGTGATCTGGGACTCATTTTCCACCTTGGGTGAATAAGTCTCACCTAGATTTTTGGGTCCCGAACCTATTTTTACACCTTTCTAGGAACTTTAGAATTTTAGTCCCATACATTATGCCAAATGGGACCCATTTTCCATCTTGGGAAAATGAGTCCCATGTGGCCCAAAATTAAAATTAATTCAAATTTCTAGTGGGATTTTATCCTCTTAGATCTGATGTTGGCTTGTAGTGTTATAATTTCAGCAATTCTTGCATAATTGAGTATAAATACAAGGTTCTTTCTCTCATATTTTTACCTAGCAATCTCATAAGCGATCAAGTGTTTACAAGAGTATTCAAGAGCATTCAAGTGTCTTCAAGAGTATATTTTCAAGCATTTTAGAGCAGCATTCAATCATCAATCATCATGTCAAATATTTCATGTATCATGTTGTTTTAGAGCTAACAATTGTGGTGTAGGATTTTGTGATTCAAGCAAGTGTTTCATTCAAGATCAACATCATTCAAGCAAGATTCAAAGTCTACATCCATTGGAGCCACTACAAACATATTTGCAGCACCTTATTGCTAAGGTTTGGTGAGTTGCAACATTGTTATTTTTTCATTCATCATTCTCCACTCTCATTTGATTTCATTTCATGGATTGATTTCCAAAATGGGGTTTGACCAAGGAAAACCCCTATCCACTAACCCAACAACATTTTTCCCTATCCTTTGTGTGTGATTTGTGGGTTTAGGTTGCATATTTCCTAAGGAGCAAGATTGGAGAAAATTTGCAAATCATTCAAGGTCGTCAAAGTTGTCATCAAGCCTTGGAGAACCTTGGAGAAGACCTACAAGTTGCAATTTGTAGATTCAGATCTAGAAACCAATCAGGAAGGATAGAGCAGATAGAGAAGAGAAAGATCAACTTTTGAAGTTGTAGAAAATCCTAACTAGACTAATTCGCCACTTTTGGCAAATGAGTCCCAGTTCCAGTCAATTTTCAGGACTTTGCAAATTTAGATACCCTTTTGGTAGAAACCTATTCCCGCATAGTTTTCCAAAAATAGGACTGATTCACCCAACTTGGTGAATGAGTCCTAGTCAGTAGTAAAAGTGGAATTTCCAGTGATTCAAACCTCCATTCAGCCATCTCCAATTTTTCAGGTGCACACCTTCCTATCTTTAGTTTTTTGTTTCATTTCATCTACTTTTCTAGGTCATTTAGTGTCATTTTGCAATCAATTAGGGATTTATATTTAATCTTTCATTTCATTTTCTTTTCCAAGTCTAAACTTGGTGGTGAACCCCTTATTAAATCATATTCAACCCCTAGAATAGCCCTCTTGCAAGATCTCTTTCCCCTTTGCATTGAGATCTCAAGGGTTTGTTCTTGAGTGAAAGTTAGTGAAAATTGCCCCTTTTAGGTACCTAAACCCTAAAGATGGGAGAGCAAACAAATTTTTACACCTTTCATTTTTGTGAAACTACATTTAGAACATTTCATTTTTTATTTGCAGTGCATTATCATCCTAGATTTGGCTTGCATTAACATTGCATTAAGATTTGCATTAGTTAATTTGCATTCTAGGGTTTCAAATTTTGCATTAGTGAAAGCTCATATAGCTTGCATTTTGCATCTCATTTTACTGAAAATCATACAAAATCTGCATTTGCATTTAACATACAGATTAGAAAACATAAAAAGTATAAAATTCAATTAAATTTTTTTGAAAATTTTGAAAAAAATTATCCCTGAGACTCATTCACCACCTTGGATGAATCAGTCCCTTTCCATATTCTAGCATTTATAGTTCAGTTTCTGAGTTTCTACTTTCTGTTATTTCCTTTCTATTTCAGTTTCCAAAATTTCTGTTTTAGACATTTCATTGTTCTTATCTTATATTGTATTTGCATTCCCCTTGCATGAGTATTTGATTTCCTATTTCTAACAATATAGTGAGACAAAGTTTGAGACTCATTTCATCCCATGATAGCACAATCATTGTGGATCTTGGGTTTTCTAGCTCTTTCACTCCTAGTGTTGACACTAGTACACTAGGTATGGACAACACCCTTAGAAAATCTTTGCCTTCAAGTAGTACGCAAGTTGAAACAAGGAATGATAGTCCCACAAGAAAACATAATTCAAATTCATGAGGACCTAGCTAACCTACAACATCAAGTGCAAAATGAAAACATTTCAACTACCGCTATCCCTACTTTAGACAACATTCACTGCATGCTTGAAAGTGAAGATGGACTTGACCTTGTGAAAAATATAGTTCAAATCTTTCGAAAACACCTTAAATCAACCACTAGTTTCCCTTTAACAACAAGCAATGTCACAAGCCAAGGAGGAACTCAAATTCCTCCTCCCACAACAATTGCCTCAATACCTACCCAAAGAAATCCTCAAGTCACAACAACAATGCAACAAGTTAACAATGTGATTCCTTCCTTGGGTATTCCTGCTAGCATCCCTAGTTCCAATGTGGTATCACATGCTACATCTCCTACCACTTTACCACCTATAAACATTCCATTCACTTTTCCTATGAACACATACACCTCTTCACCACTTTCACTTCCATCTCATACTACAAGTAATGAACCTCTAATTAATCAACTCTTCCAAACCATTTCATCCCTCCAAAATCAAGTTGCCACCATCAATAAAAATCAAAATGGCCCACCTACATATTATCTCAAAACTAGTCCATTTCCCTTGGAGATATTGTGAACATTGTAGTGACTTTATCCTTGATGATAAACTTTTGGCTAAGCTTTTTCCTAGGTCGTTGAAAGATACTGCATTGGAATGGTTCTCTTCTTTACCAAAAAACTCAATTCATTCATTTAATGAACTTGTTGAGGCATTTTTAAACCATTTCCAAGTGCATATGTCTCCTAAGATGACCTTGGCTGATTTGATGAGATGCAAGAAAAAATAAGAAGAAAAGATAACTGACTTTATCTCATGCTATCAATCGCTTTATTCCCAAATCGATGTCAAGGTCCCCAACCCTCACCTTCAAAAGATGTTCATAGAAAATTTGCAAAGAAAGATTCAAGACAAGCTCACAATTATGAAATTCCCCTCCTTTATGCACTTGTGTACTTCCCTCCATGATTATCAAAATTTGGTTAGTAGTCGAGATACAAAGTCCACCCCTAGCTGAACTGAGAAATACGATCCCACAAACCAAAACAATTCCCAACCATTTAGAAAACAGAGTAAAGGGTTCCTTCAATTCAATCCCCCTCAACAAACAACTCAAAATACCAATAACCAAGTAGTTGTTGTTAAAGCCACTATTCCCTTTAGCTATGGAGACCCAAAAAGACAATTCACTCCCTTACCCGATACCCTTCATAACACAATGACCCAACTCTTAGAACAACAAATGGTTAGATTACCTCCCATGAAAATACCCGATCCTAATAAACCATTACCCCCAAGCTTTAGATCAAATGCCTATTTCCATTACCGCTGACAAAATGGACATGAAACCAAAGATTGCAAGCATCTTAAACATCTTGTACAAGACCTCATTAATTTTGGTCGTCTTTCTGTTGGAGGTGTTAATGGTCAAGGAACTAAGTTCGTTGCCCCTCCTAACCAAAATTTGAAAATCATTACCAAACCCCCAAAACATAATATTTCATTTGTCAAATCTAGCAAAACTACAAAGAATGATGTGATGAATGTTGATACAAATGATGATAATAATGACAATGTTCAACATGATTCTATATATAATGATCCTATGGATGACATGGTAGGAGTGATAGATGTCATTCCTTGTAAGGGTCTAACTAAGAATCCTCTTGACATTGATTTCTCCTATAAATATATACTTAAACATGCTCCTGATGGTCCTTTCTACATAGCCGATCGTATCTATGAAAACCCCACTAATGGGATATTAATAGATCCCACCTGTGGAAAGAGTGTGATCAACGAGGAATTCTTACTTTTGCATGAACTCTATCAAGATATATATGATAAACCGAAATCATGGATCAAGACACACAATGGTTTTTCTTGCCCTACGATGGGATCTATCACTCTTTCTTTGCAAATAGGATCAAAAATATTAGATGTCTCATTATCCATCATCCCACAGTCGGACCAATTTTGTGTGAAGTTAGGCCATCCATGGCTTCGCTCCATGAAATTTGTCTCTTCAGTTGTGCATAAATGCTTAAAGTTTCCCTTTGAAAATGAATTATTCACTGTCCACCATAGTGGCTTTAACCCATTGTCCTCTAAAGGTAAATTTTCCTTAGATTTCTTTTAGCCCAAGCCCATGGAACCTATAAAACCATGAGAAGAATTATTTTTCTTGTCCTATCAAAATTTCAAGGAAAAGAAGATAGCTTAACTATCCCTCTGAAACATGTCCCCATCCACTTCTGAGCCTACCATCCTAGACGAAACCATGATTGATCCTAAAGAAATTCCAAACAACCAAGACCAACCTAAAATAGAACCTTCTCCTACCTCCTACAAATGAACAAGAGACATTGTAAACAATCCTGTCACACCTCCTAAAGTAAAGTTGCTAGAGAGTGTAGGCATAGACGTTGTGCCCTTGCTCGCAGGTTACATGAAGAATTAAACAAAGAAAATCAAGATCCAAACTTGACTGAATCAATGCATGATAACTCTACCCCCACTCCAACACAAAACAATCCAATACAACAAACACAGCAAGAGTTGAACTCCTCCATGGAAATTATCATTTGACCTCCTGTTGTGATTAACTTGGATGATGATGATGAGGTTGCTAAAATAGATGAAGAGTTGCATAATGAATTGAATACATCATTTCCTCTTCCATGAGCTTAGAAGACAAATCTCCTACAAAGAGTGTTGAACCTGGTGCTATCCCTAGCTCGAAACTTTCCCTTGTCCCTTTGGCTATTTTCCTACCTTCAGTATACAATGAACATGACTAGGAGGTTGATGACCTATTCATAGGTTGACTCGCATGTTCCTTACTAGTCTTTTTCATTTTTGTATTTTCATTTTCTTTTGTATGATTGCATGTACGTAATGTGATCCCCCATTATGTTCTATTTGATGTTCTCTCTCTCTCTTTGTGGCATTCCTCTATTTGTACCTCCATTCTTCTCTATGTTTTCAATCTTTTATCTTTTCAATCTTATCTCTTTTCATTTTTCTTGTGTTTTCCTTTGGGGATGATGCAAGGTGTCAAGACACCCTATGTCTCTTCCATGTTGACCCAAAATATTTTTCATTATCTTTTCTTTTCCTTTCATTTTTTTTCTTTTTTTCTCCTTTTGGGGATGACACAAGGCGTCGAGACATTCATGTTTCATTCATGTTGACCTAAAATGTTTTCTTTGTTTTCACTCTCTTCGTGTCATTCTTCCAATTCTATGTGTATTTGGCGAATGATGACAGTTATGAGCTCTCTCTTAAAAACATTGCAAGAAAGAACATACTGACCCAAAATCCATAGATCCCTTATGTGTTTGGTGTTTCTCATTTTGGGGGCAGCCCCTCTCTTTCTCTCTTCTTTTGCATGATGTAGCTTTACTTAAAAACATATGACTTGGCATAAGGCTTTCCAAGTTATCTCTTGTGTCTTCTTTTATGTTAGCATTTATCATTTTCTACTTTAAAGTAATTTCTCATAGCATGGTGTTTAGCAATTTATTTAAAGTGTGGCATGCATTGGCATTATTTTTTTGAATTATTCTTTTTTATCTTTTTTCTTGATTCACAGTACAGTTTTCTTACTTTATATGATGTGTTTTCACTTTGTGGATGACATTAGGTATGATTTCTTTCAAGAGCATGATCTCTCTTAGCATATTACATTCCTCTTAGTGGCTTGATGTGATACACTGCATCCTCTAAGTTGTGAATCCTTTATTCTTTTATTTTTCCACTCTTGGAGACATTAAGCACAATGTTCCCTAAGTTAAGACCTCACATGAACTAAGAAAAACTCCTTTGAACATCCCTCATTGTTGCATTTTGCATTTATATGGCCACCTTACATAACACAACTTGCATACCTATGGATTCATCTTGTTTGTTCATGAGTTCTAAGCATACAAAGTTTTGCTTGTCCCATGAAGCTCAAAAATCATTTTTTTTGGTGCCTTATTAAATTTATCAAGAGATATATATTTTTTATGGTTGAGCAGGAATTCCACCCGAGGCATGACTTTCCCCATAGCCACTTGCATGTGTGTGTGAGTGCATGTTTCTCACCTTTTTGGACTTCTCACCTAGCTGACAGCCTGAAGTTTCGTCGCCTCGAAGTATGCATTTTTTAGACAACTAGCGTATATCTGATCCACATCGTGATGGTCAAATAGTTGAAGCTTGATCCGACTCTTTTGTTTTTATCTTTCATCTCTTTCATCTTTGAAAATGCATGTTTGTTCTTTGTTTTTTCTCTTGATATCATTCTCATGTGTGTTATTTTGTGCCTATGTTGGTTTGCCATGGGATCTTGATCCTTGGGGCTTGATCACCCCTCTTGATTGTTGTTGTCCCATCTTATTGGTATTGGTACAATTGAACCCCTCTTGATGTGTGTTTGTCTACTTTAGTGTGAGTTTGAAGTAGGTTCATCCTCTCACTAAAGTAGGGGCTAACTGTAGTGTCAAAAAATGTCGTCAGGACATTTTCACACTTTTTTGGGCCCTCATGAAATTTAGGCTTCATGTTGCCTTGATTTAGTGTTGTAATGTGGATAACATATTCACATTAGGTCTTGGGCCCTTGTGAACTAATGGATTTAAATGGTACCTTGCTAAAGTGTTGTGAAGTGTTGTAACTCACTTTCACACTTTTCTAAGGTCTTATTAATTAATTACACATAATAAACCCTTTTTTAATTAAAATAAACATTAATCTTTCCTTTTTTAAAGTGTTGTAAAGTGTTGTGACACACTTTCACACTTTTCTAGACTTGTCATTAATAATTGGGATTTCTTATGCTTTAATTGGCCCTATTTTGCATCCACAAGCCCCATTTATTGAATCTTTTTGAGGATAATCCCAATACCAATCAATACCTAATCATAATTCAGGTGTTTTTGGCTTTTGTGGCCCAAATTTAGTGATCTAGGACTCATTCACCACCTTTGGCAAATGGGTCCCTCCTAGATTTTTGGGTCCTGAACTTGTTTTTACACCTTCCTAAGCACTTTTTATTTTTGGTCCCATACATTATGCCAAATGGGACCCATTTTCCATCTTGGTCGAATGAGTTTCGTGTGGCCCAAATTAAAATTAAATCAATTTTTTGGCAAGATTTTATTCTCCTAGATTTGATGTCGACTTGTAGTGTTGTAATTTCAGGAACTCTTGCATAATTGAGTATAAATACAAGGTTCTTTCTCTCATATTTTTGCCTAGCAATCAAATAAGAAATCAAGTGTTCACAAGAGTATTCAAGAGCATTCAAGTGTCTTCAAGAGAATATTTTCAAGAATTTTAGATTAGTATTCAATCATCAATCATCATGTCAAAGATTTCATGCATCATGTTGTTTTAGAGCTAACAATTGTGTAGGATTTTGTGATTCAACCAAGTGTTTCATTCAAGATGAACTTCATTCAAGATGAACTTCATTCAAGCAAGAGTCAAAGTCTACATTCATTGGAGCCACTACAAACATATTTGTAGCACCTTGTTGCTAGGTTTTGTTGAGTTGCAATATTGTTATTTGTTCATCCATCATTCTCCATTCTCATTTGATTTCATTTCAAGGATTGATTTTTGAAACAGGGTTTGACCAAGGAAAACCCCTATCCACTAACCCAACAACATTTTCCCTTCTCCTTTGTGTGTGATTTGCAGGTTTAGGTTGCAAATTTCCTAAGGAGAAAAATTGGAGAAAAGTTGCAAATCATTCAAAGTTGTCAAAGTTATCATCAAGCCTTGGAGAACCTTGGAGAAGACCTACAGGTTGCAATTTTGGGATTCAAATCTAGAAACCAATCAGGAAGGACAGAGCAGATAGAGAAGAGCAGGATCAACTTTTGAAGTTGCAGAAAAGCCTAACTGGATTGATTCTCCACTTTTGGTGAATAAGTCTTGGTTCCAATCAATTGTTAGGACTTTGCAGATTCAAATACCTTTTTGGTAGAAACCTATTCCTACACAGTTTTCTAGAAACAGGATTGATTCACCCAACTTGGAAAATGAGTCCCAATCAACAATAAAAGTAGAATTTCTAGTGATTCAAACCTCCATTCAACCATCTCCAATTTCCCAGGTGCACACCTTCCTGTCTTATATTTTTTATTTCATTTCATCTACTTTTCTAGGTCATTTAGTGTCATTTTGCAATCAATTAGGGTTGTATATTTCATCTTGCATTTCATTATCTTTTCCAAGTCTAAACTTGGTGGTGAACCCTCATTAGATCATATTCAACCCCTATAACAACCCCCTCGCAAGATCTCTTTCCCCTTTCCATTGAGATCTCAAGGATTTTTTCTTGAGTGAAAGTTAGTTAAAATTGCCCCTTTTAGGTACCTAAACCCTAAAGGCTTCATGCCTCTTAGGTGGTTACAATTTTTCCACCTTTCACATGTCCCTACCATAAGGCTACATGCCTCTTAGGTGGTTATATACTTGACTCTTTTGGGGTTTTCTATAGATTCAAACTCAAATTAATTTATTTATTTTTTATAAAAGGCCAAAGGCCTAAACTATTTATATTAATCTTAAAGCTGAAATGCATTCTTGTAAGTTCAAAGCATCTATTCCAAGGGAGAGTGTTTATCCCACTGGACAAAAATTTTAACTTAGAATACAAGAAAATGCTAAATGTAGCCATGGCCCAACAAGGGAAAAACCTGAGAAACCATCCATAAACTACCCCCATCCTCGCCAACAAGCAGTTTAAGCAACTGATCAAAATGTATGGTTCTCCCACAACTATCCAAATTATAATTTTCTTTAGGAGTTCAAAGCCCAAAACTCCCATCTTCCTAGAAGAATCTCCAAAATCTTTCTAACAACTAAATTACCATCTATGGAAAAAAAATTGTATGCATATGAACAAAAAGAACATAGTGCAAAACTTATAGAGTAAACTAGACTATACATTACCAACTTCTTGAATATAATTGATAAAATTTTGTACCCATTAAAAATATTAAACCGACTCAACACGTAGCATTTTCTCTAGGAAGCTTGCTTCCACCTCTATCTCCTCTCTATGTTCGAGCAACGCCTTGTCTTTGATATCCAGTATGAAGGGGTAGAAGATTACTTCCTCATCCAGAACTAGAAGATGCTCCAAGTCACAATGCCTGGGTATACCAACACCAAAGAAGGCAACATCCATCACCACCTCTAGTCCACCTAAAATTTTAGGTATAAAAATCTTGCAAGCCATTTCCACTACCTTCACCTTCAAAGTGTGTAGGTCTAGTAGTGCAACCACGAATCATGAGGAAATGTCAGAATCAACCCTATACCACTCATCCAATACTATAAATTCTTGGTCAAGTATGAGTTTTACCGCTCCAATCAACATAAAATTTGGTTCCACCATGATTTTCTTCAACCAAAGCTCTAATATTATGCCCTGTAAGATCTTATATTTGTGGGTACTTGCTAGGATGATGGGAGTATCCATACCTCCTCATTGGTATGCAAAAATCACTTGAAGTAGGTATTGTCACTATGAATTTGTTAATTAAGATGCACTAAATGCTAATAATACTCTTTTGTGAGAAGGCACCTCAAAGAGTACTAATAGATCCTATTAAAAATCTGGCCATACACATATCTGGTAAGTGATGATGGCTTCTAGCCTTCACACATGATCTACCTCAATATTGGAAGAAAAAACTATTAAAATAGATGTTGGCATGAGCACATAATGTTAGTGAATGTGGTGGGCTTCCTTGATTTTTGAAAGGCATCTTCGTGCCAAAGTAATTAGTCATTAATTATCATCAAATCAACATTTAAATGCAAGTGTCGTACGAAGGGAAAGTTGCTACCTTTGGTTGAGAAAATGTCAAAATAGTATTCCCTTATATTTTACATTGACGTTTCAAAAATAGAATTCATGAGTAGATGTGATAACAAACATAGACTCCCATGAAGCATTCAGAGGTGATAGAGAGCCAATGGCACATTATTTAACTTCCCTATCCATGGACCTTCTTAATTTTGTACCCAGGTGACACATGGAAATTGTGAATAGTAGTTTCCTATTAGAGGCTTTTGGAACCACTCTTATGGACCCACAAGTATTAAAACAACCAATGGCGCACCTTTGCACAAAATGAAAGCTTAAAATTCTCCTAAGTTTGTGCACTAATGACATGTGGCATTGTTGGGGGAATACAACATAGCTATCATAGCAGAAAGAAACCGGCATAAACTTTCAAAACCGCTCTTAGGGTCACACAACAACAATACACGTGATAATAACATGCAAGGATTTAACCAACCAATCATGCACCTTCCACAATTTTGAAGCTCAATTTTTTCTTGAGCTTGTGCTAATTTGACACATGTCATTTTCAAGTGCCAATCTTAATATGCTTTCCTTTTGGCTCCTCCCTTGGAGGAGAGTAGTGAAAAATCTTGTACCAAAGTCAAGCTAGCATAAAACCTTAGTACACCTAATCCGAGGTTGAAACAAAACAACTTCTTCTTAGCACTTTCAGATGCCAAATTTAAGGTTATGCTTTAAGGGCCTCTGCCTCTATACTACTAACTTGAGGATTAGTGAGCTTGCTTCCACAAAAAAAACCAATGTCACACCTTTCCATGACCTTTGAACTCCAAGCATTTAGAGCTTACACGCAAAAGCCACATGGCACTATCGAGCATTAGGATCAAAGTATATGTACTTTGGGTCCTTCCTTGAGGAAGGGAAAATTGTGGCACTTAGGGAGATTAGGACATCCATCCCACAAATAAAGAAAACAACTTTTGTAAGGCATTGGAAAGCACTAAGCTTAAGATTAGACTTTCTGATCCACCCTTGGAGAAAAGATGCACAAAGCACGTAACATTTCACATAGACTTATACACTTCTTCAATACTAATCTAAGACCCAACCAATTAGTTACCATCTCAACAAGGTGATAAACATAGATGATCCATCATTAACCATACAACAAACTTTAGACCCTAGAAGCGTCGCACCCCTAACCTTCTTTACGAATAATTTGCATAAAAACCTCCAAGTTGAGAAAATTAGATGGATCGATTTAGAGTATTTCTATCTCCATTTTGTAGGCATGATTTTCTAAGGATTCTGGTACAAAATTAGCTTCCCTATAGAAATGTGTAATTGTTACTAAAATAAAACCCTCAAGGATCTCCCAAACTAGTTTCAAAATTTAAGGATTGATAAAGTTGTTTGTTTACCAGTTCCTGCAAGCATTAATAATGTTTAAATAATCACCTTCAATGTGAATATTTTTGAGCTACATTCTATGTGCTAGCTTTACACCTACTAAGAGGCCATGCGCCTCTGCTACATTATTGGTTCCCATGGGGAGCTTTAGATACAAACCTTTTAGTAACTCTCCTTTGTCATTGTGGATTACACATCCTAACCCAAATAATCTTGAATTACCTTTAGATGCACCATCAAATTTTAGTTTCACAACATTGGGGAATGGAGCACACCATTTGATTCTATTTCTATCTACATTTTGGACATTAGAATGTGCCCTTTGGTTTGGAACCTTCAAGAGAGACCAATGCTTTAACATTTCATTATCCCAAATTGAGAATGAGTTACATGTATTGGAATTTTCATGACATCTGCCATTGCTACTTATGATATATTATTTTCTAGTTTATTGAGGAAAATTTTTAGATCTAAATATTTTTTTTGAAAATCCTTATGTTTCGTTCAAGCCATATATTCCACACTAGCAAGGTTAGGATCGCCACCCATAGTGCTTCAAAGAGAGAACCTTTATAGAGTAACGACCAACTTCAAAATAACTCCAAAATGGTGTTTGGTAGGGAGGAAAGCTAGTGAAGTTTGTTTTGAATCCAATTCTAGCATGTTTGAGAAAAATTACAGTGGAGCAAAAGATGATCCATAGATTCTTGGTGGATTCCACATAGAATACAATTGAAAGGATGAGCTAGACCCATCCTAGAAAGCCTACAATTGGCTAGGATCCGGTTATGAAGAGCTAACCAAGAAAAAGTTCCTACTTTAGGGAGAATTGAGGTGTACTAACAAAGCTTATATGGCCACTTACCTAGTTAAATTCTATCCTCAAATTCCAAATATTTATAGCATTTTTTGATGTTATATTGTCTTGTTTTGGATGGGGCCTGAATAATTTTATCCTCAGAATCTGAAAGTCAAACAATTCTTGTGTCCAATATTGATTGTAGCTTATGTTTTTGATGTTGGAGAAATGGGAGATTATAGAAATTTTTCCATGTAGCATTGGATTTTAAATTTGCATTGTTCCTTACTACATAATGCTTGAGCTTTGAGCCCCAAATTTCTTTTAGACAAGCCTAAGCCTCTTGTAGACCATCAACTGTCATTAACCAGGGGTTACCATTTCATGAATCTTCCCAAAAATTAACCTTTTCTCCAATGTTGACAGTCCATGATAGGAAAGGAAAGAGTACATCTCAGCATGTGATGATGAAATTCCACATTTTTTAGCCTTCCAAAGGATTTTCCAAAGTGAAGATTATTTTTGAGGCTATCAATTCTAGGTACTTGGATCTCATGATTTGACTCCATTTTGAAGAAGGATTTGCATAGAGCTTTAATTTTAGCTTCGCACCCAAGGCCAAATTTCTCAATTCTAGATTTTGAATGCCAACACCTTCAAAGACTTTATCCTTGCATATTTTTCCTAGGAAATTAAAGGTGTTTTCCTGGAGTTGCCCAAATTGTCTCTCCACAAAAATTGTCTATTTGCTTTGAAAATGTTCTCATGATTCCCTCTTCATATTTTAAGTACTAATAAGAAGTAACATGGAATGGTAGATAGCATTGATCTTATCATAGTAAATCTCCCTACTAATGAAAACCATCTACCCTTCTAGGATGCTACTCTGCTTTGTATAATCGTAAAGAGCTTGTGCCAAAATGAGGCTTTCTAAGCCCCTGCAAAGAAAAGTATACCCAGGTAGCTGCATGGAAGTTTATTCTATCTGAATTCTAAGATATAGAGGATGCAGCCAATTACCTAAGTGTTGGTATTTTGAAAAAAATATTTTTGACTTCCTTGGATTTATCATTTGACTTGAGATCAGACAGTAATTTTCCAACACATACTTAATATTTTTGGCTTCATGCATCGAGGGATGACCAAATAGTAATGTATCATCTACAAATAGGGAATGAGTGCAAGAGATGTCTAATATTGGTATTTTTATACCATTCCATTTACTTGATGCATGGAAGGCTAAGATTGATTGTCTCAACGCTTCCACCATCGAGATGAAGAGGAAAGTGGAAAGAGGGTCCCCTTACCTAAATCCTTGAGAGGAAGAGAAAAAACCCACCAGAAAGCCATTTATGAGAACTGAGAATTTAGCTGATTTCAAATAGGAAAGAATTGATTTGAACCATTTTTTAGAAAAACCTAACCTTGCCAAACCTTTGATAAAAAATCCCAATTTACTTTTTCAAAGGCCTTCATCATGTCTAATTTTATTATCATAGCTAGAATTTTTCTTAATGAATTGAGTGCAAGATTACATAAGTTGTTATTGCCCCTTCAACAATCTCTTTCCCCAGAACAAAACCACCTTGTTCCCCTGAGATTATGCCTAAAATGAATTTGGCTTGAAGTTGGGAAAAATCAACTCCATAGCTCCCAAGAATCACTTGCAATCAAACACATGTCACAAAAAGTGAGAATGGAAAATCTATGGAGGCTAAGAGTTATTGATCCAAAAAAGCATGAATCATATTAATGTGCATCTTCTAATAATTATACAATAGAGAATCCTTATAAAAGGATAATTAACCTAGAAAGCCTAGGTGAGGATAAAATAAGATCATGACATGTGTCTTCATCCTATGACATGAGACATACAAAGAACATGACCTAAGTAAGCTTAAGTAATTATAGGAAAATGAACCTAATAATTAAATAATTAATTAATTAGGAAATATATTTTTCTCTAACACCCCCTAAGTGAAACTTAGGGAGAAGGTCAAACCTCTAAAGATGAATGCATGATGGGTCTTGGAAAACATGGCCTGGTGAGGTACCCATGTACAAATAAAATATCTCTCAAAATAAGAGAAAAAGGAGAAAAACCCTATGGGAGAAAACTCCTCTCCAAAAGAGAGAAATACAAGTGAAGGACTGAAGAAGCCTCCAAACAAGAGTGAAGTACTAAGAATCCTCCAAAACAAAGTGAACGACAAAAAATCCTCCAACCAAGGAATGTCCCAAAAGATAGGAACAAATGATGGACATGAAGAACACCAATGAAGAATGAAGAAGCTCCAAACACTATCGAAGAATGACTGTTATAGTGCTGAAAGAAGAACCTCTATTGAAATAGATGATGATCAAGATCAAGAAAATAAGAATATGCATGATTTCCCCCAACAACATTACTTGAATCAGATGGAAAACAAAGGAAAACACCTAGAACTCGAAGATACAGATGGCACAAGTACCAAAAGTCTGAAGAAATGATCAAGTGAAAATGGAAGGTTGCCTCCAAAAAATAGGAATGCAAGAGTGTCCATATGGTAAGTGCTCCATCTCACCGAAATGCAATCATTTCATCCAAAACTAAATAGAAATAAATACTATATACACAGCTCACTCCAACGCGAACCCAAGGAAGCATTAGCACCAACAGTAGAAACCCCCCATAATGTTGACAAGGGAGAGGTGTGATAGGTACACTAAAACTAAATGCCAAAAAGAAGTGCATGAAGAAGAATCAAGAACATCTGAACATGCAAACATGAAAGTAACAATACATATAAAGGGTGTGCAAACAAAAGACGCACACACATGAGGGTGATGTCATGGAAGGAACACTCACTTGACAAAGGTATAATGGAAAAAAAAGGAAAACATCAACCCCCCCATGACACTTTATATCATAGTGCAAGTACAATAAGGTACAAAAATGATATGCAATATCCCAAAAAGTATACACCAGAATGTTGAGGCACTTTATTTTAGTGTGTTTACGTAATAATAATGCATACGATGGAAGCCCATAATGTCCAAAAAAGGACTACATGTTGAAAATGCAATTCTTTGACAGAAAAAGATGAAATTGGTAGAACCATGATGAAGTACATGAAAAAACATGTACTTTAAAAAAAGGCACCCAAAAAGGAGTCTAGATGCAGAATATATGGCCCATCGAAGTCTCCAAAATGAGAACTACACAACAACAACACTAAGAAAACCAAATTCTGGAAAAAAACTAGAAGTCCAAACTGGAAACCGCCTACACCACTATGAAGAGCATGAAACTCTACCCCATTTCAAAAATAAGTTACACTCAAAAAGACCACTGTGTGGCCAAGATATGGCCTCTAGAATATGAGGTGCAAAAATGAAAATCCCAACGGAGAGGGGCTAAGAAGGGTAAAAGAGCATCTCCACCAAATTTAGCAAAAAATAGCCCCAAATGTCGAGGTTCGCCAATTTTAGAGTCTGAAAAACTCTCCTCCAAGTATAGGGACAATTTGTTTTATTGCAAAAAAATGACTTTTTTTTTATTTTAAAGTTTAAAAAATCCATAAAATAAACAATTATATTTTTTTAATAAAAAAATATAATATATATATACATATATTTATAGAAAATATATATTAAAAAAAAGAAACTGGTAAAAGAAGTTATATTAAAAAATTTGTGTTGGGGAAGGTGGGGTTGCTAACCATGTGTGAGGCCCAAGGGGGCGTACCCCTATGGTACCCCTCCATAGGGGGGCAAGGCCCAAGGGGCCACCACCACATAGTGGCAAGGAAACGATACCCCTATGGGTACCCTACAACCCAACAAAATTTAATATATATATTTTTTTTTTTAAAAGAAAAAAAACACCTACTGCAACCTTAAAGGCTTTTTAATTTTTTTTTAATTTAATTTTTTTAAGTGTAGGAATTTTTTTTCAAAAAAATAGAAAATATTTTCACCTCAATCCACATGCTGGGGAGGCCATACGACCTCCCTAGCAAAAAAAATTACCTCAAAAGCTCTCGACATGGATTTTGGTGATTTTATAGGCGATATTAAGATTTTTGGGCCTTCTGAGCATGATGGCAATGTTTGTTTTGGCTCAACACACACCAAAAATGTAGCTACCCTCTAGATCTGGAAAAAAAGCAACCGCTTCAAACCCTCATAGATATGACGTTTGGAGTCCAAATCAGACCAAACAAAATACAAAACTGACTTTCTCGATAGCTCTAAATCTAATTAAAACAATGATTTGCTCTAGGATGCACCGAATGACACCTCAAGGCACAAAATCTCTCAAGAAGAGGAAAGGTGATTATAGGTCTGGAGCTCTGATACCATGTTAGAGTTTCCAATAAACTCAATAAAACCAAGATCACCTACAAAACCTCTAGATTAGCCTTCTACAAGGAGAAAATCAAACATGCAATAGAGATTTGCATAAAGATATACAAATAATATTGTTAGGAATAACGAATTACATGAGATAAATTTCTTTTTTAAAGCAAGATAAAAAAACCCTAAAAGGAAAACCTAATTAGGATCTAAGTAAACTTAATAAAGTGTAATTATATATTTAATTGCACCAATTACCCCCTTAAGTACAACTTAGGGAGGATAAGAAACATGCAAATAATGCAAGGATGGATGCATGAAAGCATGAACGGGTCCCATGTACATATGCAATGCAAAAGAAATAGAGAATGCAACCAAGGGATGAAAAGATCGAAGACTCCATGAGACCCCCCAAATACACCATCCATCACATACATACATTAGAAATTCCCCCATAAGAGGGAAATATATGATGAAAGAATCTAGAAGCTATGTGTATCTCGATGTCGATGTCAAACTATGACTAAAACTGATCCATAGGAGTAATACCATGAAGATTATGGGACATTAACCATAAAATGAATGGCCCTCAAAATGAGTGTGGCATGATGTGAATCTAATGTGATTTAGGATCATTAACCATAGGCTCTCAATCTGATATGTGAACTGATGCAAAGCAAAATGTGTCAAGTCATAAGGAAGATGTGGCCAAAAGAAACTACAAAATCCAAATGCAACTCATGCAAGTTGTCATCAATATGAAGATGGGATCAAAGTGCATGCCATGTGACTACATTCTAATCCAATTACTATGCAAGAAGCCCCCCTGATGGAACTTTATTGAAGTTCATTTATTATAATACCCATGTAAAAGGAGAACATGCAAAACATGTAGAAATCAAAGAGAAAAGCAAACCCAATGCATGCAAAAAGGAAATAGTGCATGCACAGATGAATGTTCACATCTTCCTCCATGAATAAAAAATGACCTTAGATCTATGTGGAGGATAGAATCATCTTTTCAATGCCATTTGAATCATGAAAATATGATAACCGAGGTAAAAATGATTTTTTGAAAAAAGGGTAAATTTTGCTAGTTGACAATACAGATATGACCCTTCTAATTTGATTTTTTAAAAATCTACTCATTGCATACAAAAAAATGGATACCCAGATAATATTTTGATGTTGCCAACAAAACCCAAAAAGCTCTTTTGAATCCAAAAATCAAAACATGCGATTTGGTAAAAAATAAACTTCGCTTGTAGGGAAAATAGTTGCGTGGACTACTTTGATAGTTGATTTTGCAAAATCTGCTCACTATCTCCAAATGGTATTTTGTGATTTTGAACAAAACCCAAAAATCATCTTTTTCTCTAAAATACACAAAGAAAAAAGATATTGTCTGTTGTAGATACCCATGAGCCTTCAAATATTCCCAAAAAAACCTCTTGATTGAATTTCTCCCGGATTTGAGGAGGGGATTGCAAATCAAGGATCTGATACCATGTTGAAGTTGAGAAAAAACAACTTCAAAGCTCCCAAGGATCAACTACAATCAAACACCTGTCACATAAAGAGAGAATAGAAAAGCTATGAAGGCCAAGAGCTATTGATCCAAAAAAGTATGAATCGTATTAATGTGCATCTTCTAATGATTATGCAATATAGAATCATTATAAAAGGATAATTAACCTAGAAACCCTAGGTGAAGATAAAATAAGATTATGACATGTGTCCTCATCTTATGACATGAGACATATAAAGAACATGACCTAGGTAAGCTTAAGTAATTAGAGGAAAAGGAACCTAATAATTAAATAATTAATTAATTAAGAAATACCTTTTACTCTAACATTTGGCAAGCCTTAGGGTAATAGCTTTAGAAAAAAATTGGAAATGGTATTGTAGAGGGAGATAGGTCTAAAATTTGAAAAATGAGGAGGGAGTTTTGACTTTGGGAATAAGAGAAATATGAGTGATATTGAGCTCTTTTAACATTGCGATGTTTCTACAAGATTCTTCTAGAGCCAACTAGATATCTCTTCCCACAAAATCCTAGCATTTCTAATAGAAAAGCACGGTGAAACCATCTGGTTCGAGAGATTTATTTGGGCCAAGTGAAAAAAATACAATTTTAACTTCATCCAAGGATAATGGAGCCAAGAGAAACTTGCTATCATCTGGACTAAGTATCTTTGGGGTGAAATTTAAAAATTATTTTTCTTTTCCAACCACATTAGGGTCTTGATTCACTGGTTTGGTAAGGAGGTTGGGAAAGAATAGATCGACCTCATTTTGAATTTTCTAATCATCTTTTAGAATTTCATTAGATGCAAAATTCATAGAAAATATTGTGTTAGCATTACGTCTGACCTTGATTGAGTTGTGAAAAATGGAAGGTTGCCTCCAAAAAATAGGAATGAAGACTGTCCATATGGTAAGTGCTCCATCCCACTGAAATTTAATTTTTGCATCTGAAACTATATAGAAACAAATACTATATACATAGCTCACCCCAATTCAGACCCAAGGAAGCATTAGCACCAATAATAGAAACCCCCCATAATGTTGACAAGGGAGACATGTGACAGGTACACTAAAACTAAATGCCAAATAGTGCATGAAGAAGAATCAAGAACATGCAAACATGCAAACATGAAAGTACCAACATATATAAAGGGTGTGCAAACAAAAGGCACACACACATGAGGTTGATGTCATGGAAGGAACACTCACTTGACAAAGGTATCATGGGAAACAAAGGAAAACATCAACCCCCATGATAATTTATCTCATAGTGTGAGTACAATAAGGCACAAAATGATGTGCAAGATCCTAAAAAGTATACACCAGAATGTTGAGACACTTTATTTCAGTGTGCTTACATAATAATAATGCATATAATGGAAGCCTATAATGTCCAAAAAGGGACCACATGTTGAAAATACAATTCTCTAATAGAAAAAAATGAAACTTGTAGCACCATGATGAAGTACATGAAAAAACATGCACATTAAAAAAGACACCTAAAAAAGAGTTCAGATGCAAAAGATATGGCCCATCGAAGTCTCCAAAATGAGAACTGTACAACAACAACACTAAGAAAACCAAATTCTAGAAAAAAACCAAAATTCCAAACTACAAACTACGCACACCACTACGAAGAGCATGAAATTCTACCCCATTTCAAAAATGATTGCACTAGAAAATACCATTGTATGACATAGATAGGGCCTCTAGAATATGAGATGCAAAAAACAAAATCCCAATGAAGAAGGGTTGAGTAGGGAAATAGAGCATATCCACCAAATTTAGCAAAAATTACCCCCAAATGTGGAGGTCCCTCAATTTTAGAGTCTGAAAAAATCTCCTCCAAGTACAGGGATAGTTTGCTTTATTGCAAAAAAATTACAAAATTTGACATTTTTATTTTAAAGTTAAAAAAAAAAGCTATCAAAAAACTATTATATTTTTTAATAAATATATATATATATATAATATTTTTTTATAGAAAAAACATATTTAAAAAAAAATTTGGTAAAAAAAATTATATTAAAAATTTTGTGTTGGGGGCAGTGGAGCTGCCAACCCTGCACGGGGCCTAAGGGAGTGTACCCCAACAGTACCCCTCCACAGGGGGGTGGGGCCTAAGGTGTCATTGCCTGCCGCATAGTGATAGGGCAACAGTACCCCTATGGATACCCTATAGCCCAATAAAAATTAATATAATTTTTTTTTAAAAGCAAAAAAAAGGATTTTTTGTGGCCTTAAAGGCTTTTTAACTTCTTTTAAATAAGTGTAGGAAAAAAAATTAAAAAAATTAAAATATTTTCACCTCAATCTACATGTTGGGGAGGCAATACAACTGTCGTGGCAAAAAAAATTGGCTCAAAATCTCTTGACATGGATTTTGGTGATTTGATAGGCGATCTTAAGATTTTTGGGCCTTCCGAGCGTGATGGAAATATACGTTTGGGATCAAAATACACCAAAAATGCAGCTACCCTCCCTATCTAGATGATCCAGGTGGATACTTTTCACCAAAAATTGAAGTGTTCCACATGCTCCAGATTTTAGCACCATCTTGAAGAGATCAAAAAACGGAACCCAATGCAACTTGAATGGGAAAAAATAGAGCTTGTATGCTCAAGTTATGATCGGTCAAAGTTGGGGTCAAATTGGGTACATAGGCCAATTAGAAAGGTGAAAATTTTGATCATCTCAAGAATGGTCAAAAATAGCATCACGTCGAAGAGCTCATCGCCATGATTCCAACGTCGTTCATTTCGTCGAAAATAGAGTCTGTATGCTAAAGTTACGCCAAGTCAAAGTTTTGGCCAAAGGGTTGACTAGTCAAAATGATGATGTCAACATGTGGCGTTGCAGTGGTGAGGTGACAAGTGGTGACATGGCAGTACCTTGATGATGTGGACCAGTCACGAGTTGACGTGTGGCACTGGCAGGTGATGACATGGACCAACCGTATTTTGACACATGTCATTGTGTGAGCGAATAGAATGGTACCACATTGACCAATGAAATGGTATCATGTGACACCCCTTGGCATCCTCCAGGTGGAGAGGTTTGAACACTTGACCTCCCCCTTCATATTTTCAAGCTCCACCACTAAACCACATAGTTGCCTTATGAATTATAGGGGAAGCAGTTTTATCTAAACATTTCATAAAGCTATTTTGGGAGTAAAAGAGATTCAAACTCCTAAATTCCCTCCTACAAATCCCCCCAACCACCATTGGGCCACATATTGTTGGTAGATTTAGAGGGCACTTTATCTTATTTAATTAGAAGCTAAGCCCGAAATATATGGGCCAAACCACTTAAAATAAAATGCATAAAGATTTTAAAATGGGCTCGAATATATTAAGCCCAAAGGATTTTTAAAGAATATTTTGAAAACTAAAATCTCCAAATTTAAATAATATTCCCTATAATTAAAGAGGGAATCTCTTTAAATTTTAACTTAAACCCTTTTTAAGAGTGCCAAGCCCGAATAAGAGGGGCTTGAATAAAATGCAAATAATATTAAAAGATTATTAAAGAGATTTTTAAGGAAATAATAAGGGGCTAAGAACTTTTTAAAGGATATTAAAGGGGGATTATGTGAGATTTTCAAAGATTTCATATTGTAAGGGGGATTTTTGAAGGATTATCTCTATAAATAGAGATATTATGAAGATTATTATTTGTAAATGGGAGATGTGCAATATTTTGTAAATCATATGGTTGTAAATCATATGGTTGTAAACCATATTGGGAAATTTTTATGTATAAAAAGGGGTGAGAGTTAGGAGTTTTGGTAACCAAGTGGTGACTTATGAGAGAATTCTGAATTGTGGAGAGAATTTTTATGGAGTCTGAGTGTCTGAATTTTTGCATCGAAGGAGTGTTACTCTGTTGCACTTGAAGGAGGAAGACTTTTAAACTCTTGAAGACTCGACATTGTATTTTGTTGATGCCTTGTAATTAGTTTGGAGCACAATAAAGGATTGGTCACTCTGTTGGAGAGGGACCCCAAGACGTAGCCATATTGGCAAACTACATTATCAACTTGTGTTTTGTCTTCTCTCTTCTATCTGTCTTTTGTTTTGTTCATCACTTTATTATTGCTATGTTCGTTTAAATCATTTTAATTACATTATTATGTTTTAATACCTTCAATTTTAATCATTGTAAAAGTTATTATTCATGTGCAACAGTCCTAGATCCTTACTTCAGATCAAGTGGTATCAGAGCTTTGTTGTGACTAGTGTTTGTAGAGGTGAATGATAACGCGATCTAGGAGCCAGTGAGGTGAAGGCACGCTTGTAGAATACAATCCTGAGATCAGTAAACAAAGAACTTTGCCAAGGATGGAAGGATCAAAAGTTGGCCAAAGTTCAGAGCTTGATGAGAAGAGTTTTCAAAAATATTTTCTCGAAATGAAGGCAATGGTAGAAGTTATTTTTCAGGAAAGGCAAGAAAAGTGGGAATGGAAGAAGCCGGAAAAAGGAGATTCGTCAAAGTGAGAAAAGCATGAAGATCGGAAGGATAAAGGGAAAAGACCAAGAGTGACGATGAGCCTCCAAATACTCCTTTTTCTCCATCTTCTCCTTCTTCTCCATCTTCTCCTTCTTCTTCTACTGATTCTATTTCTTCTACTAATCCTTTCAAGGTTGCACATAAGCCTAAAATTAAATTGGATGTAAAATTTGATCTACCTAAGCATTGTGGGGAATTAAATGCTGAGAAATTAGGTGATTGGGTTCAACAAGTAGAAGTGTACTGTAGAGTTCAAGGTCTCTTAGATGATGCTTCTAGGATCTAGTTAGCTACTCTTCGATTGGGAGAAACAACTCTCACCTGGTGGGAGAGTAGAACTTGGGCAAAAATTTCACAACATGGTAGAGTCAATTTAACTTGTGAAAAAATTGTTAATGCTCTTAAGAAGAAATTTTATCCCCTAGGCCATATGTAACAGTTAATGATGGACTGGCAAGCTTTTAGGTAAGGGAAAGGTCAAACTGTCCAAGAGTACACCCATGAATTTAGAAAAAGGGCTATTGCATTGAATGTCCCATTGTACACCCAGGACACTTTGCTTAAGTACATAGGTGGTATTCACTCTTATCTAAGACATTCCATTTTTGTTTTGAACCCTAGTAATATGGATGAAGTATGTGTACAAGCCACACACTTAGAGTCAAGAGGTAAGAGTATGTTCATTGATAAGTCTGACAAGAAGCGATCTAAGCCTAAAGGTAAATATGAAGATAAAGGAATGAGGAAGAAGACAACTACCATTAAGAAGAAGGATGATAAACTCTCATGCTCTCATTGTGACAAGAAAGGTCATGATGAAGATCATTGCTAGCAATTGCATCTAGAATTGAAGCCAAAATGGGCTCGTAAACAGAAAGGTAAGAAGGATTCTGCAAATGTTGTTATGGATCTTGGTTTAGAGTCTGAAGATGAAACTAAGATAACAACAATGGGATTGAAAGTAAGGCTTCTAGTGCCAATGTTTTTGTTGCTAGTTGTGCTTCTACTTCTCAAATCTATAATGTCCTTGAAGATAAGAAAAGAAATGAGATTTTTCACATAAGGGTTGTTGCTAAGCACACTAAAATTGATACTCTCATAGATAATGGATCTCAAATTAACTTAATCTCAGAAAATGTTGTAAGGAATTTGGGATTGGAAGCTACATTGCATCACAAACCTTGTCCACTAGGTTGGGTTTGCGAAAATAATGAATTGCAAGTAACAAGACAATGAACTTTAAGATTTGCAATCACAAGTAAGTATGCTGATGAGGTGTAGTTTGATTTGGTTCAGGTGTCTATGGGATAGTGTTGGGTAGCCCTTATTTATATGATCGGAAGGCTATTTTTTATAGGGAATTTAATCATTATCAATTGTTTAAAGATGGTATCAGGTATATTGTACATTCTCACAAAATCAAGACTGATAGATCTTTTGCAAACATAAGGCAGTTGAAAAGGGTGATTAATGCAAGAAAAGATTTGTCTCTTATGTCTATTAATTCATGTGGTTCTCGACATGAACTTGAGGTAATCAAGGCTAATCAGATGTTACAAGATACACCAACATACAACGTGAGGAAACAGTAAATGAAAGCATTGATGATCCAAGTCCGCAACCTATGGTTGAGAATTTAGAGGTTCCCTTGGGTAAAAATGTTCCTAATGTGAAAGATAGACATGTTGATTCATTCTCTTTCATTTCTGCATTGTTATTCATCTTGATATTAGTCAGTGTTTATTGGTTAATGGTTGTAATAGTTGATGTAGATGCTTATGGAAGTGATAGAATGATGTATATGTTCAACAATGTTATTGCAATCTTGATTGTGGTGTTGAGCCAGGTGTACAGATGGACAGTGGATACAGGACAAGTGGGGAGGCCATGCCCTCACTTAAATTTTAAATAAATGTAACTTTTGGAGGTCCAAAATCTCTCTAGTAGGGAGGACTGATCCAAGTGGATACTTTTCACCAAAAAATGAAGTGTTCCACATGCTCCATATTTTAGCGCCATCTTGAAGAGATCAGAAAATGAAACCCAACACAACTTGAACGGAAAAAAACAGAGCTCGTATGCTCAAGTTATGACCAATCAAAGTTGGGGTCAAACTGGGTACAGAGGCCAATTAGAAAGGTGGAAATTTTGATCATCTCAAAAATGGTCAAAAATAGCATCATGTTGAAGAGCTCGTCACCATGATACTAATTTCATTCGTTTCATTGAAAACGAAGTCTGTATGCCAAAGTTACGCCAAGTCAAAGTTTTGGTCAAAAGGGTTGACTAGTCAAAATGATGATGTCAGCATGTGACATGGTAGTGGTGATGTGGTAGGTGGTGATGTGGTAGATGGTGACATGGTAGTAGCTTGATGAAATGGACCAATCACAAGTTGATATGTGGCATTAGCAGGTGACGACGTGGACCAACCGTATTTTGACACATGTCATTGTGTGAGTGAATAGAATGGTACCACATGGACCAATGAAATGGTGCCACATGGCACCCCTTGGCATCCTCCAAGTAGTTGGTTTGTTAAAAAATTTATGGAGAGGTTTGAACACTTGACCTCCCCCTTCCTATTTTCAAGCTCCACCACTAAACCACATAGTTGCCTTATGAATTATAGGGGAAGCAATTTTATCTAAACACTTCATAAAGCTATTTTGGGAGTAAAAGAGATTCAAACTATTAAATTCCCTCCTACAAATCTTCCCACAACTATTATATTTTTTAATGAAAATATATATATATAAATAAATAAATAAAAATTATAGAAAAAAAATATATTTAAAAAAACTTTTGGTAAAAAAAATTATATTAAAAATTGTGTTGGGGGCAGTGGGGCCGCCAAACCTGCATGGGGCCTAAGGGGGTGTACCCCAATGGTACCCCTCCATAGGGGGGTGGGGCTTGAGGTGTCGCTACCTACCACATAGTGGCAGGGCAACAGTACCCCTATGGATACCCCATAGCCCAACAAAATTTAATATAATTTTTAAAGAAAAAGCAAAAAAGGATCTATCGTGGCCTTAAAGGCTTTTAAATTTTTATTTTTTTTAAGTGTAGGAAAAAAAAAATGAAAATGAAAATATTTTCACCTTGATCTATGTGTTGGGGAGACAATACAACTACTGTGGCAAAACAAATTTGGCTCAGAAGCTCCTGACATGGATTTTGGTGATTTGATAGTCGATCTTAAGATTTTTTGGCCTTATGAGCGTGATGGAAATATACATTTGGGATCAAAATACACCAAAAATGCAGCTACCCTCCCTATCTGGAAAAAAAACAACTACTTCAAACCCTCATAGATTTGACATCTAGAGTCCAAATCAAGCCAAACAAAATGCAACACTAACTTTCCAAATAGCTTTGAATCTAATAGAAAACATTGATTTTCTCTAAGATGCACCGAATGACAGCTCAAGGCACAAAATCTCTCAAAAAGTGGAAAGAGGATTATAGTTCTAGAGCTCTAATACCATGTTAGAGTTTCCATTAAAGTCAATAAAACCAAGATCACCTATAAAACATGGATTAGCCTTCTACAAGGATAAAATCAAACATGCAAGAGAGATTTGCACAAATATGTGCAAATAATATTATTGGAAATAATGAATTACAAGAGAACTTGCTTTTATAGAGCAATATGAAAAACCCTAAAAGGAAAACCTAATTAGGACCTAAGTAAACTTAACAAAGTGTAATTAAATATTTAATTACACCAACACCCCCTCTTAAGTGCAACTTAGGGAGAATAAGAAACATGCAAATAATACAAGGATGGATGCATTAAATCATGAATAGGTCTCGACTACAAGGTCATGTTAGGTACCCATGTACAAATACAATGCAAAAGAAATAGAGAATGCAACCAAGTGATGAAAAAATGGAAGACTCCATGAGACCCCCCAAATACACCATTCATCACATAGATACATTAGAAATGCCCCCATAAGAGGGAAAGATATGATGAAATGATCTAGAAGCTATGTGTATCCTGATGTCAATGCCAAACTGTGACTAAAATTGATCCATAGGAGCAAGTACCATGAAGATTTTGGAACATTAACCACAAAATGAATGGCCCTCTAACTGAGATGTGACCTGATGTGAATCTGATGTGATTTAGGATCATTAACCATAGGCTCTCAAATGTGAATCAGTGCAAACCAAAGTGTGTCAAGTCATAAGCAAGATGTGGCAAAAAGAAACTACATATTCCAGATACAACTCATGCGAGTTGTCATCAATATGAAGATGGGATCAAAGTGCATGCCATGTGACTACATTCTAATCCAAATATTATGCAAGAAGCCCCCCTAATGGAACTTTATTGAAGTTCATTTATTATAATACCCCATGACTGTAAAAGGAGAGCATGCAAATCATGTAGAAATCAAAAATAAAATGAAAACCTAATGCATATAAAAAGGAATTAGTGCATGCATAGATGAATGTTCACATCTTCTTCCATGAATAAAAAATGACCTCGGATCTGTATAAAGGATAGAATCATATTTTCGATGCCATTTGAATCACGAAAATATGATAGCTGAGGTAAAAATGATTTTTTGAAAAAAGGGTAAATTTTGCTAGGTGACAATGCAAAAACGACCCTTCTGATTTGATTTCTAAAAAATATACTCGTTGCATGCAAAAAATAATGCATACCCAGATAATATTTTGATGTTGCCAACAAAACCCAAAAAGCATTTTTGAATCCAAAACTCAAAACATATGATTTGGTAAAAAATTAAACTTCACTTATAGGGAAAAATAGTTGTGTGGACTATTTTCTACAAATATGCTCACTATCTCCAAAATCTAGTAGGTATCCAGATGGTATTTTGTGATTTTGAACAAAACCCAAAAAATATTTTTTCTCAAAAATACAAAAAGAAAATGATATTATTTGTTGTAGATGCCCATGAGCCTTCAAAGATACCCAAAAAAACCTCTTGATTGAATTTCTCCTGAATTCGAGAAGGGGCTTGCATATCAAGGATTTGATACCATGTTGAAGTTGAGAAAAATCAACTTCAGAGCTCCCATGGATCACCTACAATCAAACACCTGACACAAAAAGAGAGAATAGCAAAGATATGGAGGCTAAGAGCTATTGATCCAAAAAAGCATGAATCATATTAATGTGCATCTTCTAATGATTATACAATAGAGAATCCTTGTAAGAGGATAATTAACCTAGAAACCCTAGGTGAGGATAAAACAAGATCATGACATGTGTTCTCATCCTATGACATGAGACATATAAAGAACATGACCTAAGTAATTTTAAGTAATTAAAGGAAAAGAAACCTAATAATTGAATAAATAATTAATTAGGAAATACCTTTTACTCTAATATTTGGCAAGCCTTAGAGTTATAGCTTTAGAAAAAAATTATAAATGGTATTGTATAGGGAGATAGGTCTAAAATCTACAAATGAGCAAGGAGTTTTGACTTTGGGAATAAGAGCAATATGAGCTGTATTGAGCTCTTTTATCATTGTGTTGTTTCTACGAGATTCTTCTAGAGCCAACCAGATATCTCTTCCCATAAAATCCTAGCATTTCTAATAGAAAAGCACATTGAAACCATCTAGCCTAGAAACTTTATCGAGGGCAAGTGCAAAACTACAACTTTGACCTCATCCAAGGATAATGGAGCCAAGAGAAACTTGTTATCATCTGGACTAAGTATCTTTGGGATGAAATTTAAAAATTCTTGTTCTTTTCCAACCACATCAAGATCTTGATTCGTCGGTTTGGTAAGGAGGTTGGAAAAGAATAGAATGGCCTCATTTTGAATCTCCTAATCATCTTTTAGAAGTTTATTAGATGCAAAATTTATAGAAAAGATTGTGTTAGCATTACGTCTAACCTTGACTGAGTTGTGAAAAAATTGGTATTCCTATCCCCCTCTTTTAACCAAATTTCTCTTGACTTCTACTTCCAATATATTTATTCTCTAGCTAGAACTTCTTTGAGTTCCTTTTGAAGCTGGTTTTGTTGATGGAAGGATTCATTGTTCATACCCTTTTGAATGACTTGTTCATTGAGCACTTAAATTTTCTGAATAAGAAGATTTTTTTTTTCAAATATATTTTTGAAATGGAGATGGTTCCATTGTTTGATCTACCCTTTTATGAATTGGTTCTTTTTTGCTAATTGGTAAAGTCTGGAGCCTACTACGAATGGTGTATTCACCCACCATTTTTTGAGGCAAAGCAAAAAGTTATCATCCTTGAACCACATATGTGCAAATTTGAAGGATGATTTAAATTTATCCAACTAGATCAGGTAATGATTTGAACCTAAGAATGAGATGATGGAAGAGGCATGTTTAAAATCAATGTTGGTCCAAATTATGGAGAGGAGAAATCTATCCAACCTCTTTGCAATGAGACAAAAAAATTTCCTTCTATTTTTCCAAGTAAATTTACAATTAGTTGGTAAATAATCAATCAATGTGTTATCCAAGATAAATTTGGAAAAGTCCTCCATTGCTTTTGGAGAGGGAATGACACCTCCATTTTTCTCTTTCAGGGATGCAATAGAATTAAAATCCCCTCCTAAGATAACAAATTCCTCCCTTAACAAAAATAGGGTTTTCAAAGAGTCCCATACCTATTTCTTGTCACTAGTTGATGTAGGTCCATAAACATTGAATATCCAAAATGTATGTTGATAACATTGAATCTTGATGAGCATCCACCACTATTGGCTGCAATGAACTCCACCTTAACCTTGCACAGATCATATGAGACTTCTAGACCTTCTGATGCCCCTGCTATAGGAGTATGAAGCACTTCCCATTTGGACCATTTAGTTAGGATTTCTTTGTTTTTTTCATCTGAAAATTTAGTTTCTTGTAGTAAAAAATATTGGCATCGCTTGAATCAATCTGGCACTTAATCAAGCACCTTTTTTTAGAGGAATTTAAGCCCCTAACATTTCACGAAAGGACCTTCATTGGTCTCGAGGAGAGTGATAGGCCCTCCTCGGTCTCATATTCATATTTTTGTCCAAGGTAGTATGCAAACCTGTTGTGATCTCTTCTTGCATTTTCCTTGTCTTGTACTTTTTCCTTTCTTTGTATTTATTTTAAGAGAGAAGGTAGTCACATCAAATTGAGACTATGAGATTGAAAGTGACTAGGAGTAATCAAAATCATTCAATTCCTCATTAATTTCATCAATGATTTTTCCTCCAACTTCCACTAAGATCTATTCTACCATTGTTGGAAGAGACCTTGAGAAGAACTTGAGAGCCCAGAGGAATGTATTTTATAATATTTTGGTTGAGATTTTTTGTAAGTAGAACTATTTCCATGGAATTCCAAGCCATATGGTTCGATTTAGGAGGATAATTTAGTTCAATAGCCTTTAAAAAAGTTTTTTGAGATAACAATCCTCCAAACTACTTAATTGAATCTTCAGCCATCATATCTGGGACTACTGAAGAAACACCCTGAGTCATTGTTTCCTCTACCTCTAAGTTTTGGATAATACTATTAGATTGTGTATTCCAACTAACATTTTCTAGTGCCTGTAAATCTATAAATTCCAACTGTTAGCTCTCAAAAATGCAGGCAAGATGCCTCAAGAGGCTGCCAATCTCTTGATACGCTTCAGGGTAACAGACAAGGTTGGAAGAATTCAACCTTCTACTCTTTAGGTGCTGCAAAACCTGGGTGGGTGTACCTCTCTGAATAATGCAGACTTAAATTGTAATCAATCTTCTTATAACAACTTGTTCACAATGGCAGATGGGAGTGAACAATTATAATTCAACTTGAAAATGGTAACAATACTCTGGTCTAGATTCTAAAATGCTCAATTTTAAAAGATGTAAAGAGAATAAATGAATTCAAAATGATAAAATGTAGAGACCAGTGCCTTATTGGGTATGCGGAGTCAAATGAAATCAAATGAGCAACACTTTCTAGAGAAAACTCAAATTATCTGGTATATATTCTATTTACAACTTGTATAAACATGCAAAACTGTGACTACTAAGCTCTACTTGAATAATCCAATTGAATCTCTCTGATTACTGTGATTAAATAAAAGTATTTAGTCTTTACTTGAAAGAACCAATCAATCAATCACACAAGTACAACAAATGTGCACTGATAAATCGAATACAAACTTGTCATATCAATTTAAACAACCAGAAAGAGTCCATCTTGGAGACAGCTTAGCCATACTTTCATCAAATTCAACAAATAGTTGAGACCAAAAATGTGCAGCAACATCAATTGACTTTTATAAATACCTCCGATTTGAAAACATGCATCATAGTCTCTGATCTGATGAATTTATAGTACTGTATCCATCAAAAATTGCCTACTGTATATTAAATAACTAATAGCTCCTCATTACAATTGCAAGAATGCTTATTTATACACAAGCATTTGGATAAAATGCTAAAATGAGAGAACATGTTGGCTTAGCACAAAAATCGGGCTCCAATCAAGCTGGCAAGCAATGGCTCTCACGCAGATACATGTCGGCCTCAATATTTTGTATTTTTGTTAATCACCTGTGAACAGTCGGCGAGACACAATATATCATCCTGCCGAAGGCAATTCAATCGTTCGACATCCCGTGCGCATTCTGCTATCGTTGTGACTTATCGCTCTCGAAGAGACGTCATACAGACTTCAATTACGTTGCACCGAAACAAACTTTTCCTTACGTGCTTTCCTGTCACTGAGACACACGGATATCTCTCGCTGATGAACTCCTTTAGCCTCGTTCATATTCATTGTAGCTCATCCGGGTCATGGAGACATCCTGTAGATTATCCAATGCTTCACCGAAGGTCTTCAATTATCCCCGCGTCACCGAGACAAGGCAACACCTATGCTGACAAGGATCTACATGTTTTTCATCGGCGAGACTGGAGGTCACTCACCGAGACCTCGTGCCGATATCGCTAACTCCTATCGATATTCCTTTCATCCTGTGTACATTGCCAAGACATAAATCCTTTCTCGCCGAAAGCCACAATAAAGAAACCTTCCAACCTTCGTCAGTGAGACAAACCGAATTCGCTATGAGATATCATCGAAACCTTATGTTGGGCCAAAGTGAGCACAATGAAAAAGTTGGTAAGACAAGCAAGGCTCGCCGAGACATGATGCTGATAACCCATAGCCTTTGCCAAAAAGAAACCCATATGTGAAGTCGGCGAGACATATTGTATTTTCTAAGACCACTTGCCGAAACCTTTAACCTACGCCGAAGGGACCCACAATGCACCTGTCGCTGAGACATCCAGAATTTAGAAAGACGCTAGCCAGACCACCAAGAAAAATGTCGATAGAAGCCACCACGATCACTGAAACAACAGAAACGTCTTGCTGATAGGCAATAGACGTTTGCTAGCAAAAAAATGGATCAGAGCGACCCAAATGTTGTCACATTGAAACACCTGAAACAGAAGATATTAGCAGAAAAACACAGTGGGTCGGGGAGACAATGGGAGACCTATGCCGAAATGAACCAGAATGAAAAATATGCATGACCCAACAGATTCAATGGGACAATAAGGAAAAAATGGGTGAAATATGCATACGGTAGGACCAAATCTTGAAATTTATGAGTGAAAACATATGTAAAAGCATCAGATTTTTACAGTCCCAACAGTGGCTCTGTCTGGGGATGAATGATTGTGAGATCATTGCAAGGATCCAAAATCTCTGATTAGCAGACCAGACAAAAATGATGAACCAATGAGCAGCAATGGAATGAAAGGTAATGGAAACGAATGCAAAGTGGAAGTGAATGCAAAGTGAATGCAAGATGGAGGTGAATGGAAAATGACAGAATCCTAGACTACTGTGCATGGAAAATAATTTTAAAGAGGATACACAAGAGTTGTCCATCCACTGGCAACCCTTAATCCTCTATGTTGCTCAAGAGAAGAAAAGCTTCAAGAATTTCCCATGAACAGGAAATTCTTGATCTTCATCAGCCATGTTTTGTAGATAATGAGTCTTCACCCTTCTTTCCAACAACAACAAAAGGTCCCAGCCAAAGAGCTTCAAATTTACCATGCTTGCCTTTCTCCTGACACCTTGCATTCCACATCAACACCAAATCATTCTCTTCAAACTTTCTATTCTTTTCCTTCTTGTCAAATAGATACTTCATTTGTGCCTGTAACTTTATGTTTTGACTTTGGGCCTCTCTCCTCACTTCGTCAAGTTCAACAAGTTGCTCCATTATGTCTTCCATAGGTTCAGGAACTTCCACATCTTCTTGTAAGACAAACCTATAGACTGGTAACAAATTCTGCAGAGGCATCCTAGCCTGTGCTCCATACACTAATTCAAATGGAGATTTCCCAATTTCCTTTTTCACAGTGATCCTATCATCCCATACAGCTAGTTTTAACATTGAATCCCAAGCTTTCTTGTTCTATCCTAATACTCTCCTTATAATCTTCAAAAGACTCTTATTGATGGACTCTGCTTGACCATTGGCTTGTGGATGATAAGGCGCTGTATAAGAAATAGTAATACCATACTTATCACAAAAGCTTCTGAATTCATCTGACCTGAAGCACATCCCATTGTCTGTGATCAACCTTATTGGTGTACCAAATCTAGTGATAATGTTGTCCATCAGGAAATTATTAACTACCTTACTTGTAGCTTGCTTAGTTGGGATTGCCTCCACCCATTTTGTAAAATAATCAGTGGCAACTAGTATCCATTTATGCCCTCCACTTGACTTCTCCTGTATCTCTCCAATGAAATCAATTCCCCATTGATGAAAAGGGGCATCAGCCTGCAAAGGTTGAAGTGGCAAAGCACCCTGATACTTCAATCTTCCAAAAAACTTTTGGAAAGCTTCACATTTTCTCACATGTGTAAAAGAATCATTAAAAACTTTTGGCCAAAAGTACCCAGCCCTGAGAATTTTGTGTGCAGTTGTCTTTTCTAAATATTGACCTCCACAAACTCCTTCATGCATTTCCTTCAAAACATGCTTGGCCTATGACTCATCCAAACATAACAACAATATGCCATCCCTGTTTTTCCAAAACAGATCGCCATCCATGAAAACATACTTTGATGCCTACAACTTTAAAGTTCTCTTTTGGCTGTCACTCAATCCATTTGGACACCTCATGTATTTAAGATAATGCATAACATCAGTATACCAAGGAGTGTGCTCAATGCTTGCAATTGCAGTCCCCTCTTCTATATTACAAACCCGATTTGCTTCAATATTTGATTTTGCCATCAGCTTAGCCAAGCCTTGACCTCTTACTAGCTTAGTGATCTGTATCTCCATGTCAAACTCTTGAATCTTGTTGATCCATCTACATCTTTTCCCTGTAATTTCAAACTGTGTCAGAATATCCTTAACAGCAGCATGAGGGACATAAGCAATCACCTTTGCTCCAACAAGATATGGTCTGAGTGCTTTTGTGGCTCTTACCAATGCAAAAGCCTGTTTTTCCATTATATCATACTTCAATTCAGACCCCTGTAATGATTTACTAAAGAAAGACACAGGCTTTTCATGACCATCATTATTTTTCTATAACATAACAACAACAATAGTATGCATTGAAGCAAATAAAAAAAATTGAAAAGGCTTTGTAAAATCTAGAGATTTAAGAACAGGAGCCTCTTTGATAGCCTTTTTGATAGACATGAAAGCATCTAAAGCTTCAGCAGTCCAGTCCATTTTTTGTCCTTTCTTCAACATTTTAGATATGGGCTTGATGATCTCAACAAAATTAGAAACAAATCTTCTAACAAAATTAATTTGTCCAAAGAATGACTGTATTGCCTTAACAGTTTTGGGAATAGGAATCTTATCAATAGCTTCAACCCTCTCAGGATCTATTCTAATTCCCTCTTTTGAAACAATATGCCCTAAGAGCTTACCTTCTATGACTGCAAAATGACACTTCTTTGGATTTAAACCGATACCATATTCAAGAGCTTTAATAAATACCTTTTCCAAATGTTGCACATGATCTTCATCCCTCTTCGAATAAGCAGTCAAGTCATCTTGGTAAACCACCATTATAGCATTGATTAAGTCTGCAAATGCTACGTCCATAGCCCTTTAGAAAGTCGCTCCAGCATTGGTGAGACCAAATGGCACTCTTATCTATACATATGTTCCCCAAGGAATTGTGAATGTTGTCTTGTATTGCTCAGATTCCTTGACTTTGACCTGATTGTATCTAGAGAACCCATCCATCATGGACAGCAGCTCACACCCTGTCACCTTATGTAATATAGCCTCCATATTGGGTAAAGGGTAATTATCTTTGAGAGATGCCATATTTAAATTCTTGAAGTCCACACATAATCTGATATCACCATTATTTTTCTCACAGGAACCAAATTTGAAACCCACGTTGAATGTCTAATTGGTTTGATAATTCCTCCATCCCTAAGATTTATCAATTCCTCTTGCATTTTAGGATTCAATGTTGGATTTATAGGTCTTTGCTTTTGTCTGAAAGGCTTGGCGTCTGGCTTCAGTGGTATTTCATGCTAAAATAAATCTTCCCTGTATGCTTTCAGATCTTCATAAGACCAAGCAAAAACATGCTTGTACTTTCTTAGCAACTCTATCAGCATTCTTCTAATTGCAGGGCTAATCTTCTTTCCAATGTATACCTTTCTTGGTACTATCTCAATACCCAAGTTGACTTCTTCAATATCTTCTCGTCTTACTGGCGTTTGTTTCATTAGAGATCTATCACCTCCATCATACAACCTCTCCAATGCCACTAGACCCTTGGGAAATTTATTTGTTTTGAGCTGCAAAATCTCCTTGCCAAACACAGTTTGTTTCCCATCCACTTCTTCAACAAAGGCATTGAAATCAATTTCCTGGGCCTCATACTGATCTATACAATTGAGGAATTTCAAAAGTTCAGTATCATCATTGAAAACTTGCCAGTTATAAATGTTATCAGGAATAGTAGGTCTTGTCTTGAATTCAATTTGTGATACCCCAGCCAATGTGATATCATCTCTTTTTAGCACCACATTTGCTAAAAAATCAGCCATTATATTCTTTGATCTACCAATCCACTCAATTGAGAAGGCATCAAACAATTCAATTGTGTCCCATGCAGAATTCCTATATTGCTTTAATCTTTTGTGCTTTGCTGCATACTTGGATTTAATTTGTGAAACAACCAACTCAGAATCACCAAAAATAGTTAGCAACTTAATCTTGTGTTTCACAGCTATGTTCAAGTCTGTCAATAAAGCTTCATACTCCGCCACATTGTTTTTACATTCAAATGCTAACAGAAATGAATATTTAAAAGTAATACCTTCAGGTGAAACAAATACAATCCCAGCGCCATTACCTTCTTGGCTGCATGCTCCATCAAAATATATTTTCCATACTTCATTGCAGCTTTGTGCCACGTGCTTTTCAATTGGATCACTATTGGTTAATTCTGGTTGAGCTAGTTCAATTTTAAAACTTCCAAGATCAACATCACAAAAACAATTAATCTGATCTTGAGGTACACAGTCAACAAGCTGATGCATTCTTGGTTCTCTATACAATTTGACTTCCTGACCATTCAATGGTATTGTAGCATAAGATAGATCAAATTGAACATTTCCACCAACAGCAGTTGTCCACTATCTTGACATAAGCATCCCAAATTGAGGAGGAGTATCAATGACTGTTATGTCTATATTATAAGCCACCTGTGGGTAAGTAGCCAGCTTGACTTCAACTCCTCTCATAATGCCTATCACAAGAACAGGTTTGTTATCCATTACATAACACTTGCCTTCACATGTATCAACCCACATGCCAAGCTGCTTCATAACTCCTACTGGCATGATATTTATAGCAGCACCAGAATCTATCATGCAGTTCCTCAACAGTTTATTATTTATAAGCAATGTGGTGAAGAATGGATCCACTTGTGGGGAAGTTGTTAAAACATCACCTAGACAGACCTCTGACTTAACTTTTCCTGTCTATCGATTTCTTCATAAATCACATGTTTTTCATTCCCATTTGTAATTAATTGAACAAAATTATCTCTATATTCCTTAATTTTTATCAATTCAAGTAGTGGAACAGACATTTTTACCTGGGATAACGCCTGAGTGAAGTCAAAAGAGGAGCCTTCTATCTTAATAGTCTTCTTCAGCTCTAGCACATCTCCTTTGTTTTCTTCTTTTTCTTTTTTATTAAGCTAGCCAGGTGTCTGTACATCTTTATTTAATTCCTTCACTTCCTCCTTTTTGACTAGCTTCTATTCAATTTTATCAGGCAGTCTCTTTTCTAACTTCTTCACAGTTCCATGAGTCACCTTCTGGTCTTTCATAAAGATTCCCCCAGGAACGCCTTCCTTCTCATTTACTGTTCTGTTTCTCAACTAGTATTTGCTTCTTGCTCCCTCAACTGTAGCAACAGTTATTTTCTCTTTTTCGTCTTCAGTGAGTCTCCTCATACTGCAATGAATAGGCACCTCAACGCAATGTGGCTCAATATAATCTTCTTCATAATCTTCTTCAGAGTCACAGAAGATCTGTTGTTTAGCCATATGGACATTGTACTTTTGATTAGAAACATCATACTCATAACTTTCATCCTCTGAAGCTAAATAACTCTCTTCATCATGGTAAAAGGTATTTGAAGTCAAATAGATCTTGTGATCTTCTCCATTATCCTCCATGAACATTCCCTCTTCTTGCATCTTTTGAGCTACCACACAATAATCTGGGGAATGTGGCTGATTACAAACTTCACAAAAGTAATTATTACTCACCATGTAAGTTCCCTTTTTGTTCAATGGATCAGGAGTCTCCTTGCCTCTAGGCCTGGCATTCACAGGGTTCCCATCTTTCAAGTATGTATTGTAAGGCATATCATGCAACCTTGGCCTTTCATTTCTATTCTCATTTCTGTATGTATTCTCTTGTCTGTACTGATAATTATTGTTTTGCTAAGGAGGCCTCGGGTTGTCTCTCTTATTAGTTATACCAGCAACTTTCCTATTATTTTCAATTGTTAATGCATTTTTTTGTGCTTCAGCCAGATCTCTTGGGGATTTACTCCTTAGTTCATACCCTATCTTAGGATCAAATGCATTTAAATAAACACTCAATGCAACCGAATCTGGCAACCTTGATCCAGGAGGTACTTTAGTATGCAACTTGTTGAATTTTCAGTTGAAATCATAAATTGAATCATTCTGATTTTTTTGAATTCTCATTAATTCATGAAGAGCTGCATCTGGAGCATTTTGATTCCCATACTGCTCTAAGAGTTTGTCTTGAAATACTTGGAGAGAATTAATTGAGAATGCTGGCAGGCTATTGAACCAATCCCTGGCATCTTCAAAAAGTGACATCATGAACAACTTCATGTGTAAATCTTCATAAGGAATATCTATGTCTTGGACGAAAATATTAAAACTCTTTAAATGCTCTTCAGCTGTGATTGCATTACTCCCTATAAATTTGGGCACCATATTCCTCCAACTGCCATCCATAGGGTAAGGATATAACTGAAAACTAGCTAAATCAAACTGTCTGATCATGGTTGTATGCTGGTGAGGGGGAGGAATAGGCGGATGTTGATACTGATGCATGTGATTATTGTACTGTACATTATGCTGTGGGATATAATGCTGACCAGGAGGTAGATACATACTCGTATGCTATGTGGGAATGTAAGGTGGGTTATTTGGCTACTTGTAATAGTTCCCTGTCTGATTGTGAGGAGCATTTTGCTGACTAGAGGACCCTGTGCCATGATCACCTTGCTTGTGAGGTGGAACATACTTTGAGCCACCAGTCGTCTGATCAGTAATTTGGGCTTTCTGTAATTTAGCCTTCAGCTCCTCTATCTCCTTCCTCTGTGATTCAAACTGTGCTTTTACTTCCTTAGGAAGCTCATGATCAATAGAGTTATTTTGGTTACCTTCCATCTGTTGATCATATTCATGCTAAATTATGATTCATTCAGCCTCACATGCAGCTTCAAACTCAGCTCTTTTCTGGGGATCAAGAGAAAAGAAAGAATTTCTTTGATCTTCTATAGTACAAAGTTTTGTACTTGAATTATCTCTCCATGTATCATATGTTTCACAATGTGCTCTTGATGTTTTATCTTTGCCAGTCATGCACATGTCCTCATTGATCCTCTTTCCTTTATCCACCTTGTCATCCTTATGTGTCCATTTACTGCTACCAGTAGGAGCTCCAGTATGACCTCCCCTGTACTAAGATCTTCTTCCATTCATGATGAACAGCTGCAAAATTTTTGTTAGAGTCGCCACTCACTTTTATCAAAAAATGAGAAAATACTTGATGTATCTAATTCCCATCAGAGTCCGTACAAGATTTCTGACTCTATGATTAAGGCTTTGATTCTGATTGTTCCCCAGTAGAGTCACCAATTTGTTAGCTCTCAAAAACGTAGGCAAGATGCCTCAAGAGGCTGCCAATCTCTTGATACGCTTCAGGGTAACAGACAAGGTTGGAATAATTCAACCTTCTACTCTTTAGGTGTTGCAAAACCTGGGTGGGTGTACCTCTCTGAATAATGCAGACTTAACTTGTAATCAATCTTCTTATAACAACTTGTTCACAATGGCAGATGGGAGTGAACAATTATAATTCAACTTGAAAATGGTAACAATACTCTGGTCTAGATTCTAAAATGCTCAATTTTAAAAGATGTAAAGAGAATGAATGAATTCAAAATGATAAAATGCAGAGACCAGTGCCTTATTGGGTATGCGGAGTCAAATGAAATCAAATAAGCAACACTTTCTAGATAAAACTCAAATTATCTAGCATATATTCTATTTACAACTTGTATAAACATGCAAAACTGTGACTACTAAGCTCTACTTGAATAATCCAATTGAATCTCTCTAATTACTATGATTAACTAAAAGGATTTAGTCTTTATTTGAAAGAACCAATCAATCAATCACACAAGTATAGCAAATGTGCACTGATAAATCGAATACAAACTTGTCATATCAATTTAAACAACCAGAAAGAGTCCATCTTGGAGACAGCTTAGCCATACTTTCATCAAATTCAACAGATAATTGAGACCAAAAATGTGCAGCAACATCAATTGACTTTCATAAATACCTCCGATTTGAAAACATGCATCATAGTCTCTGATCTGATGAATTTATAGTACTGTATCCATCAGAAATTGCCTACTGTATATTAAATAACTAATAGCTCCTCATTACAATTGCAAGAATGCTTATTTATACACAAGCATTTGGATAAAATGCTAAAATGAGAGAACATGTTGGCTTAGCACAAAAATCGGGCTCCAATCAAGCTGGCAAGCAACGGCTCTCAAGCAGATACATGTAAGGTTCAATGTTTTGTATTTCTGTTAATCACCTATGAACAGTCGGCGAGACACAATATATCATCCTATCGAAGTCAATTCAATCGTTAGACATCCCGTGCACATTCTACTATCGCTGTGACTTATCACTCTCGAAGAGACGTCATACAAACTTCAATTACATTGCACCGAAACAAACTTTTCCTTACGTGCTTTCCTGTCGTTGAGACACACGGATATCTCTCGCCGATGAACTCCTTTAGCCTCATTCATATTCACTGTAGCTCATCCAGGTCGTGGAGACATCCTGTAGATTATCCAATGCTTCACCGAAGGTCTTCAATTACCCCCGCGTCACCGAGACAAGGCAACACCTATGCCGACAAGGATCTACATTTTTTTCATCGGCGAGACCGGAGGTCACTCGCCGAGACCTCGTGTCGATATCGCTAACTCCTACCAATATTCCTTTCATCCTATGTACATCGCTGAGACATAAATCCTTTCTCGCCAAAAGCCACAATAAAGAAACCTTCCAACCTCCGTCGGTGAGACAAACCGAATTCGCTATGAGATATCACCAAAACCTTATGTTGGGCCGAAGTGAGCACAATGCAAAAGTCGGTAAGACAAGCAAGGCTCGCCAAGACATGATGCCGATAACCCATAGCCTATGCTGAAAAGAAACCCATATGTGAAGTCGGCAAGACATATTGTATTCGCTAAGACCACTCGCCGAAACCTTTAACCTATGCCGAAGGGACCCACAGTGCACCTGTCACTGAGACATCCAAAATTCGGCAAGACGCTAGCCTGACCGCCAAGACAAATGCCGATAGAAGCCACCATGGTCGCTGAAACAACAGAAACGTCTTGCCAATAGGCAACAGACGTTTGCTAGCAGAAAAATGGATCGGAGAGACCCAAATGCTGTCACACTGAAACACCTGAAACAGAAGATATTAGCAGAAAAACACAGTGGGTCGGGGAGACAATGGGAGACCTATGCCGAAATGAACCAGAATGAAAAATATGCATGACCCAACAGATTCAATGGGACAATAAGGAAAAAATGGGTGAAATATGCATACGGTAGGACCAAATCTAGAAATTTATGAGTGAAAACATATGTAAAAACATCAGATTTTTACAGTCCCAACACCAACATTGCATTCAACTACACTAGAACTGTATTCTCCTTATTGCAAGATGGTACCTATAGAGCAGAAAAACCCTTTTCCATTTGGACATCCAATAGATCCTTCTCTTCCATTAGCTTTTTGGAGAAATTTCCTTTGAAGCCTCAACACTATTTGATGCAACTACTTTAGCCATTGAAGAAATCTCTGGAAATATGATAAAATCATCCTTGGAAAGGATTATTTTATTAACTAGTATGCTTTGCTGATCCTCATAGGCCTCCCAAGATTGTGTATTTTTATACAAACATTTGGTGCTAGGGTGAATCTTTAGATGGCGAGAATGACATTCTATTTCGAGCCCTTCAAGAAAAAATTCTTAACGCTAGGTCCCATTCATAGAATAGATTTAAAAAATCCCATGGAAGAGGTTTAGTGGTGTCTAATAAAATGAAAAACCTAATCAAAGCTTTCATATTGTCAAAACAAGTCTAATCAAGCTTCATGAAGATACCCATTTGATTTCCCATGATTTCTACTATTTTAAGATCTATGTATTCAAGTGGTAGGGCTAGTAGTTACACCCAAATGGCACAAACTTTATCATTGTAGATGAAGGGTCAAATTTGGGGATCCAGGGATGAATATATAGTCTTGCACTTTGCGAGAACCATGTCTTCACTTTGAAGACAACATCCCTTGTTTGCTTCGAGGAAAAATAGCAATAAATAACCACTTACCCTTATCTATGAAATGAACTTCATTAGCTCCTACCCAATAGTCATCAACCCATCTAGTCAAAACATTTTTTGTAGGGTTAATATTCTAAAACTTACTAATAGATTTTTCATGAAGTTCCTTGATTTGGAAGTTGAGGTGTTCTTCCAAGAATGTCACCTGGATGACACCTCCTAGGATATTTTAGTTTTATTGGGCCCCCATGCATTGCTTAGCTGGTAAGTTCGTATTCTTTTGTTGTAACTGAGGTCTCAGGTTCATGTCATTAAGTTGAAAGTTGGGTCTTGTGTTTTCTTTATTATGGCACCTGACTAGTTTTTGAGTGGGTTTTTGAAACCATGGTTCCTTGGAAAAGGAGGATTAAAGGGGACACCAAATGGACTTGGTTTCGGGATGGACATATTATTAGGGAATGTTGCAAGTCCCTTCCCACCTTCCAATATCTTTGAGAGAGTGCTTGTGGGCCCTAGAATTTTAAGATGTCATGATTGTTGATGATAGGATGTAGGATTTTTCCAACCTACAAAACCCTTCCCACTATTCCATATCCTTGCAAAAGGGCTTACATAAACCCGACCCTTGGACTATGTTGTTGATGATTTTCTAAAAATTATGTAGTCTTCTACATACTCCTACCATCTGGAAACCATTGCCATGGCGCTTCTGTGAAACAAAATTTTGAAAAATGACCATTAGGAGCATTTCGCACTTGAAGATTTTCCATGTTTCTTTAAAAACATGAGAAAATTTATTTGAGGGAGTTTTAAATTTTCAAATTAAAACAAGAAAAGTGTTTATAAAAAAATCACTTAAAGAAGGGAAAATGTGATCAAATCAAGGGTCCAATATAATAATTCTTCATGATCCAATCCGCTTGACTCATAGGTAAGATCAAACTTTATTTTATTTCCTCTTGTTAGTAACACCCCTTAGAAAATTTATCCTCATTTTTTCTTCTCTTGAATTGGAAGCTTCATCGTCACTTGGTTCCTAGATTGGTATCTCATCACATAGGCATCTTACCCTAGATTTGTTCCTAACCCTCACATGGTCTCCAACTCTCCCAAACTTAATTCAATGGCTTTGATGATGATAGCCAATTCACCATCTTATCACTCCCTTCTCTAATATGAATTAAGGTAGGAATTTAAAAGATAATACCTAGTGAGGAACTAGCTACATTGTAACTAATCATTGAAACAACAAATAAATGTGAATTAACAATGATTGAAACAACATAAAATTAAGATCTCATATAATATAGGAAAATATTTTTTAAAATATGCATGCCTTCTACTCTACTTCATTATTTTGAATTGAGCCCATTTATACATTTTATAAATAAAACTAGAAAAATTCAATTAACAATCAAGCTACGGTCCACTTTGGAAATTGAAGAGACGTCACACACATTTTATCCTTATAATTTGAAATGGATATTTGTATGAGAATAAATTAGCTACAAAATAAAAATAAAAACTAAGAATATATTTAATTTTGGTACCCTAACTAGAGGGGCTCAAAACTCCTTGCTCATTGGGTGAAAATTGAACTAGTTGGTTGCATTAAAAATATTTCCATAAATTTATTTTGAATTTTCCTAAAAGGTAACATTAACTCTCACTATGTAATATCCCTTCAATAAAATGTTAATTCAAATCTGAAAATCTCAGTTTTAATCAAACTCAAATTAGAGCAAATTGGGTATACCAGAATGAACACCAAATTACACCAAATTGAAATTGGATATTGAGTAAATGAAGTGGAATGATATATTTCAGATATTATCATGGAATTAAATCAATATCTCTATCATATAAATCAGAAAAGTATAGTGAACAACTGCACAAACAAATCTCCAAATTGAAAGCCAAAACTCACCTCAAAACTAGAGTAAACTCCACACAAAAACACCCCAACTTCATACAAAGTTTTGAATAGAAAATTACATGTATGAATACTGAAATGACATCAAAATATGATGCTCAAAACAACAATACAAACTGAAACTAAGAAATCTTCACTATGCACCCCAAACTGAATCAAACTCTTGCAATCAAAATGGAATAACAAAAATGAAAAGCTTTCAGCACAATGGTAATATCTAGATGAAATTTAGTTTGGAGACCCTTAGAACCAATGTCTTTGAGCCTCAATCCTCTTGGTTTATCAGCCCTGTAGATTTATCCTTCATTGGTTTACCAACCTCTAAAGAATCGTCACAAACTATGAGAGAAAACAATGCATAGAATATGAAACCCAACTTGGAAAATGAGAAATAATATATTAAACCACTACCAACACCAATTTGGGTTCCCAAATCCCACATCCAAGGGAGGGAAACTTTAATTTGAAAGATTGTAACTCCCGCTAACAAGAATAAGCAACCATAAAGATTGTAACTCCTACTGCCAAGAGGAGAGCTGCCAATTTGACTATTAACATGCTCCACTAGAAACCCATGCCCAACTTGGTCCTAAAAATATAATTTATGAATATTCATAAATTTTTCACCCAAAAATAATTTAATTAATTCACTTTGAAAACCCAAATTTCTCAATTCATCCATAGGCCTTGACTTGCTACTTAGGAAGCCGACTTTGCCAAAAATAGTGAATGCTATTTTTTAAAAAGAGGACACGACAAGTACTCCCTCCCAAATATTGCCTGTCCTCAAGAAATGAAGACTTGGATGGTTGATGTCTTATGTCCCTTCCCATGTTGCATCTTCAATGGTAAAATTTGTGTTTGATTAAGTGCTCAGTGATACCTTTGTTTCTTAACTTCCTCTCTCTCATTTCCAAATCTCTTTCAGGTATAAGTTCTACTTTGCCTCGTCATCTAAGGGTGAAAACTCAAGAGAAATCACATTTTTCCATCCCATCACTTTCTAGAGACAAGAAACACAAAAGACATTATGTATTTTATAGCTTGGTGGAAAATCTAGCTCATGGACTACTTCTCCTACCTTCTTGATGACTTTGTAAGGTTCATAGAATTTGGGCTTGAGATTTCCTACTCTAATTTTCTTTAGGGAACTTTGCTTATATGGTTGCAACCTTACAAAAAACAAATCACCATCCTCAAAGACTCCTTCTGATATCTTCTTATCTACATACAATGTTTGTTGATCTTGAGCATGAAGCTTTTCTGAGTGACCTCAGAATCTCTTGAATTTGATGGAAAATTCACTTGTTGCTAGGACTCTATTATTTGAGAACAATAAATCAGCAAAAAATATACAATCATAACCATAGAGAGCTTAAAATTGAGATATTTTAGTAGACATGTGACAGAACTTGTTATAACAATGCTCCCCTAAATGAAACCATTTAACACAAGAACCATGTTGATGATGTGCCACTTTGATCATAACTAAAAAATCAACATACTCAAAGTGTACTCTCCTCTCTTGGAACCTCAAAAAGTAAACACCATCAAAACTAATATTGAAATCAATTCCATGAAATATATCCTGCCAAGGCAACTCAAAGAAAATCACATCAACAAACTCACAACCAATAAAAATCCTAGATAACATAAAAGATACCCTTCTCAACCATAAAACATAAAACCCATCATTACTATCACATCTCTAAAAATTTCCAACTAGGAGATGCCTTTGTTGTCACCAACCAAAATTGTGACACTAACACGTACCCTCCAAGTGTCAAACAAAAGGTTCTGAACACACCAACACATACAAACCACTACAAGAATTAAGATATTGTTGGATGTTGTGGTTTTTTTGCTGATATGTGGTTGTCATTGATGTCAACACTATTAGCATAAATGCATTTGAAGTTGTATATGTCGAGGATATTGAGAAAATTGTAAAGAAATAAGTTACAGGTTGTTAGTGGTAAAGTGAAGTTCATTTTTTCGGTATGTTTTGTACGTTGGTGATAAGAGGTTGTGGACTAAAGGGTTTGTTTGAGTGTATCTAGTCCATCCATGTCGAGTTTCAGAGATCCACATAAAGATTTCCATTTAGACAGTTTTTTTGTTTCTTCAGTCGGTGTTCCTGATTGAGGAGATACTATTTAAGTTAGTTCAGTTGTTGTGGATGCTTCTCTACTGATTCATGTTGCTTTTGGATGTTTCTAGATCATGCTCTATCTTTGTTGCACGTCCACATTGATCGTTGTGATCGTGGTTGGCAATTTTCTTTTGCGTATTCATGCTTTTCTTGTCCTTGGCCGACATGGTGTTGAAGCGTGTTGTGGATCTTCGAGGAGTAATTAATTGAAGTTTTTTCATGTTGGAGATATTTTTTTGGGTCCTCACTAAGTTGTGGCCGACTTTGGTTGATTCACATTGATAATATTTAATGATTTGGGCCGACAGTTTATATTCATTTCATTATTTCTTTGTGTTAGACTTGTAGCAATGAAATTTCTTGTTGCAGATATATAAGAGCGATTGTTTATTCAAATTGAAGCGCGAATGTATACCAATGGATTTTGAGTGTGTGTGTATGTGTGAATATCATTTGAAGGCAAAGCAAAGTGTGAAGAATTATGAAGAAGTGTGAAGAAGAGTGAATAAAAGTGAAGAAGCGTTCATGTACTTAATTGGAACTATAATCAGGCATTAGCAGATGTTATTTTCTCAGTTCAAAATTTGGATGGCTTTAATCTAAATCCCTTTGTAAGATGGTGTGTCTTCCCTTGTAATTGAGTAGTGAGCTCTTGGTAGTGTGCCCGAATGCATGTGCATTCCCCACATTTCATTTTCATTATACTTTTAACAGGGTATAATCTTGTGGACTGATCTCCACCATGGTTTTTCCCCTAACAGGGTTTCCACGTAAAAAATATTGGTGTTATGTGTGTTTCTAATGTGTTGATTCATGCTTTCATGGTTAATTATCATATCTAAGAATAAGGTTAATAAGTTGAATAAGTTTTGAATTTCTATGACAACTGATTCACCCCCCTCTCAGTTGTCTACCCTTGTATTTCCAACAATTGGTATCAGAGCAGGTTCCTTGGAAGAAGTTTAACAACTTAAGGTGATCTGGGATGGCAAGTTACAAGAAGGATAGTTTGAGATTTGATGGAACAAATTATTATTTGTGGAAGACTCGAAGGGAGTGCCATCTGAGATGCATTAGTGAACCCTACTAGAGCATTACAAGTAATAGGTATGTTTTCCCACCAAATAGTACATATGTTGAGTATAATATCTAGGCTAAGGAAGCTTTGTTAAATGCTTTGACTAATTCTAAGATGACAAATGTTATGGATCTGAAGATTGCTTATGAGATCTGGAAAAAGTTGGAAACCTTGTATGAAGGTGATGCTAATGTGAAGATTGCTAAGTTGCAGAGTTTGAAAGGGAAATATGAAAGGTTGAGAGTGGGTGATGATGAGAACATTAATACTTTCATGCAAAGAGTGAATGAACTTGTGTGTGGTATTCGATGTGTTGGTGGAAAGATAGATGAATCTGATATTGTTGCTAAATTGCTTAGATCCCTGCCTGATTCTTACAAAGTCAAAGCTAGTGCTATTGAAGAGCTCCAGACTGTAACAAACATAACCAGAAATACATTGGTTGGTAAGCTGACTGCTTTTGAGTTGAGAAAATTTGGTGATGCCCTTCCTAAGGTTGAATCTGCATTCAAGGCTACTACTTCTGGGAGAGATAGACAGAGATATGATCTGGGTGAGAGTTGTTCTAGAAATACATTCAAGTATGAGGATGAAATTAGATAGATTGAAGAAGAAGAAAGAGAGCTAGAAGAGTTGGATGCACTTATTGTCAAAAGAGTACCGAGAGGAAAAAGTAAGTATGAAGTAAAATTGCATCTTAAATTCTTTTCTTGCAATAAGATAGGTCATTTTGCATCGAGGTGTCTAGAAAGAGTTGCTAAACCAAGACATAACAAGCCTAGATTTCAAAAGAAGTGTTACTATGTTGCTGATGAAGGCATGAAAGATGATGAATCTGATAAAGGAAATAGAAGTGATGATGAATGGGTATTTATTGCTATCAAGGAAAATAGTCTTATATCTACTAAATTTTTTGGTTGTACTAATGTGGAAAAATCCCTAGTTGCTCGAGTTGAAGAAAAAGATGAATGGGTGATTGATATTGGATGTTCACATCATATGATAGGAGACAAAAGTAAGTTTATAAGCTTGGGAAAGTATGATGGTGGCGTTGTGAGATTTGGTGATAATATAGCTAGTGTGATTCGTTGAAGAGGTTGCATTGCTCTTTATGGTAAGCATAATACTGATGATGTTCTGTATGTAGAAGGCTTCAAGCATAGTCTTTTGAGTGTTGGTCAAATGGTTGATAAGGGATACAATCTTCAGTTCAAGGATGGAAAGTGCAAAATATTGAGTTTCAGAAATCAAATTGCAACAAGTACAAAGACAAAAGGTAATATCTTTCACTTGAGTGTTGCTAGTAAAATTTGTTTGATTGCTCAAGTTGATGAAAGTTGGTTATGGCATAGGAGGTTGTGTCATGTTAACTTTGATAATATTGTCAGGATAAGAATTTGATTTCAGAGTAAAAAGCATTGTTCAAATGAATTGTTAGAGCTTGTGCATACTGATTTGTGTGGTCCCTCTAAGGTTGGAAGTTTACAAGGTTACAGGTATTTCATGTTACTCATTGATGATTATTCTAGAATGGTATGGGTTACCTTCTTAAGGGAGAAATCTGAAGCACTAGAAAAGTTCAAGATCTTTAAAGCTATGGTTGAGACAGAGATAGGTTTGAAGATTAAATGTCTAAAATCAGATAGAGGTGGTGAATTCACTTCCAGTGAATTTAATTCTTTTTGTGAAGAGCATGGAATAAAGAGACAATTATCTGCACCGCGGACCCCTCAGCAAAATGGAGTTGTGGAAAGGAAGAACAAAACAATTGAAGATGCTGCTAGAACTATGATGTTGGAAGGAAATTTTCCTCATATCTATTGGAGAGAAGCTGTGAGTACTGCTATGTACACACTTAACCGGGTACAAATCAAAGGTGATACGGGTAAGACCCCTTTTGAGCTATGGACTGGTGAAAATCCTACTGTTAAATACTTCAAGATATTTGGAAGCAAATGTTATATTAAGAGAGATGAAGACATAGGAAAGTTTTATGCTAAGAGTGATGAAGGTATCTTTATGGGTTATTCTACTAAAAGCAAGGCCTACCGGTGCTACAATAAAAGATTAAAGAAAATGGTTGAAAGTCCAAATGTTAAGGCTGATGAAGACTTATGTGCACCATCTAGAACCTATGGATATGACTTTGATGATCAGGATTATAGTACAAATGAAGGAAAGCAAGTGCAAATCAATTTGGTAAATCAAGAGAATGAAGAAGAAGAAGGAGAAACTGGTGAAAGAGCATATGAGAGATCAAAAGAGCTTGAAGTTGAAGAAAAACCTAAGAAGACTCTGAGGTATGTAAGATTGAATCATTCAGAAGATTAGATTATTGGCGATAAGAATAAAGGTGTCCAGACTAGGAGAAAGATTGCAGAAGAATATTGCTTGATTTCAAAAATTGATCCTACTAGTGTGAATGAAGCATTTCAGGATAAGCATTAGATTGAAGCAATGAAAGAAGAGTTAAAACTGATTGAAAAGAATGATACATGGATTCTTCCCAGACCTAAGGATAAGAATGTAATTGGAACTAAATGGGTCTTTAGAAACAAACTGAATGAGCAAGGTGAAGTGGTTAGAAAGAAAGCAAGACTGGTATGTAAAGGATATTCACAGATGGAAGGAATTGATTTTGAAGAGACCTTTTCCCTTGTTGCTAGAATTGAAGCTATAAGATTATTTCTTACCTATGTTGCTCACAAGAAATACAAAGTTTATGAGATGGATGTCAAATCAGCTTTTCTAAATGGTGAATTGGAAGAAGAAGTGTATGTTGAGAAACCTGATGGATTCTAGTTGACTGATAAAGAAGATATGGTGTGTCGGTTGAAGAAAGCATTGTATGGAATCAAGCAAGCCCCTAGAGCATGGTATGCAAAATTGGACAGGTATTTGTTGAAGCTTGGATTTAACAAAGGTACTGCTAATAGTAATCAGTATTTCAAGATTGACAATGATAAAGATTTGATTGTTGAAGTCTTTGTTGATGATATTATTTTTGGAGGAGATGATGCTTGGTGCATGAATTTTTCTAATGAGATGCAAAATGAATTTGAGATGTCTATGATTGGTGAGATGAAATTCTTTTTGGGATTGCAAATTACTCAATTAGATAAAGGGATTTTTATATCCCAGTCCAAGTATGTGAAGGAATTGTTGAAGAAGTTTGGTATGGAAGATTCAAAGCCAGTTGGTACACCCATGGTGATCGGATGCAAGTTGACAACAAAAGATTATTCTCTAAAAGAAAATCAAACAAGATACAAATCAATGATTGGTGGATTGTTGTATTTAACTCAAACTAGGCCTGATATCATGAATGTTGTATGTATTGTTGCAAGATTTCTAGCTAATCCGAAAGAATCTCATGTGACTGTTGTGAAGAGAATTTTTAGATACTTGAAGGGAACTGTTGATCTTGGCCTATGGTATCCTAAAGATGATGATCTTACTTTGAGTGCCTTTACTGATGTTGACTAGGCAGGAGATGTGAATGACAGAAAAAGTACTAGTGGTGGAGCATTTTTCTTAGGTAAGAAGCTAATTTCATGGTTAAGCAAGAAGTAGAATGTCATTTCCTTGTCTACTGCAGAGGCTGAATACATTGCTACTGCTAATAATTGTACTCAAGTCCTATGGATGAAGCAGATTCTAAAGGATATTAGAGTTGTATATGATGAGCCTATTGCTATATTCTATGATAATTCAAGTGCTATTAACATTTCCAAGAATCTGGTGCTGCATTCAAAAACAAAACATATATCTATCAAGTTTCACTTTTTGAGGGAGAAGGTAAGTGAAAAGGAAGTCGGATTGGAGTATGTACCTACTAAGGAGTAGATTGCAGACATCTTTACCAAGTCGTTTCCTAAGGATAATTTTTGATTATATTAGAGGGAAGTTAGGGGTGATTACCCCTCCTAATCAGAACTAGGATGTAGTGCAATATGTGCATCATTCCATGCATTTCACAATCATATCTTGTTTTAGATTGATGTTGTGGTGGTTGCTACTCAGGGGGAGTAGTAAATGTTCAAAAATTCAAATATGTGGTTCAAAGCTTAGAGATCTTTGTCATTGATGTCAAAGGGGGAGAAAAGTCATGTGAAAAACTGGTAATTATCTAAAGATAAGAGTCATGTGGGAGAAGAGTCATGTGGAAGAAGAGTCATGTGAAAGAGTTGAGGAGAAAAGAGTCAGAATCTAAGGGGGAGTAAGTGCTAGGAGTTAGCTGTGTTGATGGTGTTTTTCACGATGTCATGTGTTGCCATCAATTCCAAAGGGGGAGATTGTTGGATGTTGTGGTTTTGTTGCTGATATGTGGTTTTCATTGATGTCAACACTATTAGCATAAATGCATTTGAATCTGTATATGTCGAGGATATTGAGAAAATTGTAAAGAAATAAGTTGCAGGTTGTCAGTGGTAAAGTGAATTTCAGTTTGTCAGTATGTTCTGTACATTGATGATCAGATGTTGTGGACTAAAGGGTTTGTTTCTAAGTGTATCTAGTCTATCCACATTGAGTTTTAGAGATCATCATGGAGATTTGATCGAGTTATGAAAATTTCCATTCAGACATTTTTTATGTTTCTTCAGTCGGTGTTCCTGATTAAGGATGATACTATTTCAGTTAGTTCAGTTGTTGTGGATGCTTCTCTAGTGACTCATGTTTCTTTTGGATGTTTCTAGATCATGCTCTATCTTTGTTGCATGTCCACATTGATCGTTGTGATCATGGTTGGTAATTTTCTTTTGCGTGTTCATGTTTTTCTTGTCCTTGGCCGACATGGTGTTGAAGCATGTTGTGGATCTTTGAGGAGTAATTAATTGAAGTGTTTTCATGTTGGAGATATTTTTTTGGGTCATCACTAAGTTGTGGCTGACTTTGGTTGATTTGCATTGATAATCTTTAATGATTTGGACCGTTTATATTCATTTCATTATTTCTTTGTGGCCAACTTGTAGCAATGAAATTTCATGTTGCAGATATATAAGAGCGATTGCTTATTTGAATTGAAGTGTGAATGTATGTCAGTGGATGTCGAGTGTGTGTGTATGTGTGAATATCATTCGAAGGCAGAGCAGAGTGTGAAGAATTGTGAAGAAGTGTGAAGAAGAGTGAAGAAGTGTTCATGTGCTTAATTGGAACTATAATCAGACATTAGCATATGCTATTTTCTCAGTTCAAAATTTGGATGGATTTAATCTAAATCTCTTTGTAAGACAGTGTGTCTTCCCTTGTAATTGAGCAGTGAGCTCTAGGCAGTGTGCCTAAATGCATGTGCATTCCCCACATTTCATTTTCATTATACTTTTAACATGGTATAATCTTGTGGACTGACCTCCACCATGGTTTTTCCCCTAATAGGATTTCCACATAAAAAATCTTGGTTGTATGTTTGTTTCTGATGTGTTGTTGATTCATGCTTTCATGGTTAATTATTAGATCTGAGAATAGGGTTAATAAGTTGAATAAGTTTTGATTTTTTGTGACAACTGATTCACCCCCCCTCTCAGTTGTCTACCCTTGTATTGCCAACAGATATCATTTGAAATAATGCATAGCATTCCCATGTAGTAACTATGGTGACCATCGCTCACCAGAGTGTGAATCTGTATATGTCGAGGATATTAAGAAAATTGTAAAGAAATAAGTTGTAGGTTGTCAGTGGTAAAGTGAATTTCAGTTTGTCAGTATGTTTTGTACATTGATGATCAGATGTTGTGGACTAAAGGGTTTGTTTCTGAGTGTATCTAGTCTATCCACGTTGAGTTTTAGAGATCATCATGAAGATTTGATTGAGTTATAAGGATTTCCATTCAGATAGTTTTTATGTTTCTTCAGTCGGTGTTCCTGATTAAGGATGATACTATTTCAGCTAGTTCAGTTGTTGTGGATGCTTCTCTAGTGACTCATGTTTCTTTTGGATGTTTCTAGATCATGCTCTATCTTTGTTGCATGTCTGCATTGATCGTTGTGATCATGGTTGGCAATTTTCTTTTGCGTGTTCATGTTTTTCTTGTCCTTGGCCGACATGGTGTTGAAGCATGTTGTGGATCTTCGAGGAGTAATTAATTGAAGTGTTTTCATGTTGGAGATATTTTTTTGGGTCCTCACTAAGTTGTGGCTGACTTTGGTTGATTCGCATTGATAATCTTTAATGATTTGGGCTGTTTATATTCATTTCATTATTTCTTTGTGGCCGACTTGTAGCAATGAAATTTCATGTTGCAGATATATAAGAGCAATTTTTTATTTGAATTGAAGTGTGAATGTATGTCAGTGGATGCCGAGTGTGTGTGTATGTGTGAATATCATTCAAAGGCAGAGCAGAGTGTGAATAATTGTGAAGAAGTGTGAAGAAGAGTGAAGAAGTGTTCATATGCTTAATTGGAACTATAATTAGACATTAGCAAATGCTATTTTCTCAGTTCAAAATTTGGATGGATTTAATCTGAATCTCTTTGTAAGACAGTGTGTCTTCCCTTGTAATTGAGCAGTGAGCTCTAGGCATTGTGCCTGAATGCATGTGCTTTCCCCACATTTCATTTTCATTATAATTTTAACATGGTATAATCTTGTGGACTGACCTCCACCATGGTTTTTCCCCTAATAGGGTTTCCACGTAAAAAATCTTGGTTGTATGTTTGTTTCTGATGTGTTGTTGATTCATGCTTTCATGGTTAATTATCAGATCTGAGAATAGGGTTAATAAGTTGAATAAGTTTTGAATTTTTGTGACAACTGATTCACCCCCCCTCTCAGTTGTCTACCCTTGTATTGCCAATAGATATCATTTGAAATAATGCATAACATCCCCATGTAGTAACTATGGTGACCATCGCTCACCAGAGTGGATGCAATGAATGAATAAATTATGTCCAGAAAAACACTAGTAATCAACTACCCCAAAGCTTACCAATGCTCAACAAAAATATGCTCATGAAAATATATCTCCATAACCAACAAAAAGGTGTAAGGGCAGTGGTAACCAAACTGAAATCCTACTAAAAGCATAGGAGAGATGAGTATGGAAGTATCAATAGGATCATCTCCTATGATTAAATCACCTCTGCCATCCAACCTCAACCAAGAACTAATTAGTTGTTGGAATGAAGGAACCATCCAACTCATCTTTGGATCAAGATCCAAAGTCATGTATGAGTTGATCAGAAAGTGGGCAGGAGTACTAACACTGGAAATTGATCGATTACTCCAATCTTGAGACATCTCATGGCTAGAAACTGCACTTGGGTCCCAAATCCTATAATCAAATCCACTCTCATCACTTAAATATGTTAGGTCCCAAATCTTATGTTCAATATCATACTCCTCATGAATGCATTCTAGCTCCTCCATTACCTATTCGACTCTTCCTTGGCCCTTTCTCTACTCCTCTCTAAACTGTTGAGCCTCATAGAGCTAATCACTTTCTTCAAGAAGTGCCTCTTGGAAACTTTCCAAAGTAGCTTCGTGGAATTAAGCTCAATGGTAAGCTCACTAACCTCTCCCCTTAATTTCTTTTTCATGGAAAAATTCTCATCTGCAAACTTGGTAGCTATATTTCTGTCATGCATCGTGTGTAAGTACGTTGTTTTAATTTCTTCCATAGTGTTATTGATTGTTAGAAAATCAGCAAGGGAAATATTAAGCTTATTTTGACCTCTAAGTTGTGCATTTTGAATTATTCTTTCCACATGCCTATGTGTACTAACCAATCTAGATAAAACTTGCACTTCATTGTCAACAGACACTGAGAATTTATTCTTCCAAATTTCCTTATGAATTTAAAATTTGTGTAAGTTTTATGTACTGTTGAACATTATCTATTGCATGCAAAGATAAGAACTTTCTTCATACCTATCATCAATGTCTCCATGGCTATCCCAAATCTCATAAACTTCTCCCTTACCATCTTGATGAAAATTTCCAACATTGGGTTTAGGATCCAAATCAACAAGGCTACTATTTCTTTGCTCAAAATCAACACCAAGCAATAATAAATCAGATTTGTATTCAATATCATCAACATGCCTTTTATTATTAGCTTCCTCGATTGCATCCTCCACGCATGTCTCCTAAGATGAATTTAAAATAGCCTTGAAATTAAAGGAAAATTCATCCCAATATAAATCCTCACCATGCTTATATGTCATCACACCTAGATCCCATGTGAAAGAGGGTTGATTGCTTTGATCAAGGTATAAGTATTCATTGTGCTCCTCATGATTTTTTGCCTTGAAAATGTCACTCTCCATCTCCCTAAGACTAAAATATTAGTGAAAATCCCTCTCTATAGGCTTGGTTTGAAAGCCAAACCCAAAGCCACCTAAGATATCATCAATGAAATGAGACAAGTGATCATCAAAAACTAATTTGGAGATATCATCATTTTTTCTTTCTCCATGTCCACCATCTGAAAGTGTATTAGAGAACTCATCATCCATATTTGCTCCACTAGATACATCAAGGTAGATATTAGACTTAGAATCATCACTGGATGAATCCAAACTAGGACACAAGGCTATCATTTTTTCTTATCCTTCATGCACAACCTTATCCACAGTAATTGCATACATGGCCAAAGAGTCATTTTGAGGCTTTGTCACACATTCATAATCTTTCAAAGCACTCACTATATCAGATTTCTCTACTATGAACTTTTCTGAACAACTACCTGCTCCTCTTCATCTTTGAGTTCAAATCTATCTATCAACCTTTGACTAAAATCATCAAAATAATTAACCTAACTATGAACTTGAGTGTTCATACCTTAGTACCACCAATCATGAGCATCTCCTTCAAGATACAAGATTGCATACTGAATGACAACTTGCTCCTTCATGAGACTGAGTGTGAAATAGTCAGACGTCTTCTATAACCATGCTCTAGTTGAGATCTTGTCTGATCCATCAAAATTTGGAGCTGACTATTTATTATTTTTACTCATGAGTTTCTTTCTACTAGGATTTGGGTGATGTCTATGGCCCCCTCTATCCAACATGATTTGCATCTAAGTGACATAATCATTGTATGGGATTGAATTTCTAAATCCTTCATCTTGATTAGCATAAGATATTTTGATGGCTGCTAGCTCTCTTGCCCAATCTTCCATAAGATTGGAAGGGGGATTAGATGTAGCAAGATCACCTTCAAGTAGGAAAATAGACTTGGGAGTTTTAAAATTTATTTTTTAACCTCTAAGGAACTCCAACTCTCCTTAGGTGAAAATAGATTTTGAAGCTTCTCTATGAGCAACCTCATCACCTTTCTTGTCTTTGCAATACTATCAACAGTTTGTTTCTAACTCCTTTGTAGATCTTGAAGGAATATCTTATGTACTTCATCAACATTAACCATCTCTTTACTCCTCTTTTCCTTTTACAAAAATATGATCAAACCCTCACGCTGGAAAGATCATGGCTTTGATACCATTGTAATATTCCTTCAATAAAATGTTAATTCAAATCTAAGAATCTCCTTTTTAATCAAACTCAAATTAAAGAAAATAGGGTATACCAGAATGAACACCAAATTACACCCAAATTGAAATCAGATATTGAGAAAATGAAATGGAATGATATATTTTAGATATTATCATGTAATTACATCAATATCTCTATCATATACATTAGAAAACAACAATGAACAACTGCACCAACAAATCTCCAAATTGGAAGCCAAAACTCACACCGAAACTAGATTAAACTCCACACAAAACACCCCAACTTCATACAAAGTTTTGAACAGAAAATTACATGTATGAATATTGAAATGAAATCAAAATATGCTGCTCACAACAGCAATACAAACTGAAACTCAGAAATCTTCATTGCGCACTCCAAACTGAATCAAACTCTTACAATCAAAATGGAATAAGGAACACAAACAGAAAGCTTTCAAAACAATGGAAATCCCTAGATGAAATTTCTCTTTGAAACCCTCATAACCACTATATTTGAGCCTCAATGCCCCTATTTTAGCATCCCTAGAGATTTATTCTTCATCAGTTTACCAACCTTTGAAGAATCGTCACAACTTGTGAGAGAAATCAATGCATAGAATATAAAACCCAACTTGAAAAACAAGAAACTATAATATATCAAACCACTACCAACACAAATTTGGGAACTCAAATCCCATGCCCAAGGAGGGAAACTTGAATTTGAAAGGTTGTAACTCCCACCAGAAAGAATAGGCCACCATAAAGATTGTAACTCCCACTACCAAGAGGAGAGTCGCCAATTTGACAATTAACATGATCCATTAGAAACCCATGCCCAACTTGGTTCCAAAAAAATAATTTATGAATATTCATAAATTTTTCACCCAACAATAATTTAATTAATTCACTTTGAAAACCCAAATTTCCTGATTCATTCGTAGGTCATGAATTTCTACTTAGGAAACTAGGTTTGGCAAAAATAGTGAATGCTACTTTTAAAAAGGGGGGCATGACACACTATAAACCTTTAACCTTGTAAGGAAATTTTCCTTCCTATGCCACATAGTAGAGAGGAATCTATGAATTTAGTGTCTTGAAAAAATCCTTTGTGACTTGATCTAAGTTAAATGGGATGGTGTTTTCTAGTTCTATTTCTACACTATGAAGGTGTTCAACAACATCAACAATGTTCAATAATGATGGAAATATGAATGCAATAACTCTTTATTAAATATTATATATAATCCAACAAAAGAGGGTAGATTGAGCTCAAAGGCATTCTCACTAATCTATTTGAGGATGGTATATGAACCATATCAAAGGGGTCATTTTTTATGTGTGAAACATAAATACACTCTTTTTGTAGATGAATCCAAACTTTATCACCAACCTTAAGCTAGTAAGGAGTATAATATTGATCACTACTAATTAGTATGTTGTAATATCTCATGAACCTACTACTAGATGTGGTCAATATTCTCAATAAACCTATATTCCTTATCCACCTAATTTTAGGGTCAATTGCTTCTCAATGGGGACAGATGATTAGACTAAGATATAGGAGCATTTGCATGACATCTACATGGTCAAGTCTCATAGATATCAAAATCAATTTTTTTCCTATATTTTTAGAGGCATTCAAATCAAAATTGTTCCATGATATTTTTTTATTAGGAGGAGAGCCAAAGGTTTTCTTTTAGCACTATTTTAACTGCATTTATTGGATATATTTCCATTACATCCAACTAGTTATTTTTTCCCAATGAGCTAGTAGTTATGACCCCACCAAGTTGGGGTACCAAAATGAAATAATTTCCTAGTTTTTATTTTATTTTTTTACTAATCTATCCTCATTTATCCTTCAATTTCAACTTATGAGGAAGACACTCTTTGGTTTTTTATAGGAAACATGGTTTACTAGTTTTAGTAATTTTTCTTGTTCTATTTCCAAAATATATAAATGGCTCAAATTTGAACCAATGAAGTAGAGTAGAAGGTATGCATTTCTTCCAAAAACTATCAAAGTATATGAACTCCTAATTTTGAATGAAACAATATGTTTTTCAATAAATAATTTAATTCACATTTATTTTTTGTGTCATTTATTGGTTATAATAAAAATGGTCGCTCACTAGGTATTATCATCCAAATTCTTAACTTAATTTGGATAATTCTCTCATCTTCATCTCTATGATTGTAGATTACACCTCTTCTTCTATTAACCATATTTATTATGGCTAACTCATAGTGCACTTGGTGCATAAGTTTATACTATATGATTACCTCCAACCACTCTTCCAACCTTGTTGCAACTAGGCTTTGATACTAATTAATATACTAATGTCTAGAGAATATGATAAATAATTGTTTAAGCATGTATCCCAATTACAAATAAGAAATATAACAATAAGTAAATGACTAAAAATACAGATAAAATATATATTCAGCATCACAACTTAAATATTATTACATGAAAAGTAATTATCAAACCTAAATATAGAATATTTATTCCACCAATAATTCCTTAACCCATAGGTCTTAACAAGTTTGAGAAGAAGATGCTTAATACAATCTCATATTTCCACAAGCAAAATTTTGATTACAATGTTAGGGATCCCTCATCCTAATGTTTATATCTACCTCCCATGTTCTCTACATTTTCCAAGAGTTCATTTTCTCATTTATATGGACCCCTATTGTTGGCCAAATGGTCATGACCCTTCATTCAAAGATTTTATTAGGACCAATTTAAATTATGTTGGTCAATGTAGCATTCAGATTTTGGCATGACACACCAAAAAGGTCCCTTATCATGTTATATCTTGTATATCAAGAGGATTTGTAGAGTGGATGGCATGTGCAATGAGATTTATGCTATGGAACATAATGCATTTCTATCCATGAACATCTCTAGGACTATTAATCTCAAAAAACATCTTTAATGGTTACCCATAAAGTAAAAATTGTCATCACATTACATCTTGATCTCAAACTCAATATAAATAGGGAATTTTGATTAGGCCAAAAAATAATTTGCAATCACAACTATATTTTTCAATGGGAATCTACAAACTAGAAACAACTAAACAATTATTTAAAAAAACCTACAAAGCAAAAAAAAATGAAATAGAGGTGATGAAGGATTGCTCAACCCATGAGATAATCCTGCATTATGAACTTGTAATTTTTTTCTAGAATGCACAACCATCAATTTTTCATTAATGAGATCTTGTATACCAAGGTTTTGTATTTGTGTTCATTGATTTAATTCAATCGGATGGCCTAACAAAGGTCAAGTATTTTCAAAACTTAAAAGTGTGACTAGGCAATGTGTTTCATTAGAAGTATTTTAATCCAATAATGTGCATGATCATATGCACCTACATCCACCACATAGGATTATATTTATGCCTTATTTACTTTACTCATTAAACTCTATCAAGAATCAATAGTGATGATAGCACATGTTTAGATCAATGGCCCGAGCTTAAATAGTTGAGGTAATTCACTCACTATTTAATATAATTATTTAAATTCATGAGAAATGCAAGGCCACCCATGAACCATCATAGGCTCATGGAAAAATATACCATGATTAGTTCAACCAATTGTCATAAGGTTGCAAGTCAGTTGTTCATTGCCTCCATATTCTAGAAAATTTAATTAAGTAATTAGAACTAGCCCCACAAGTCATCATGCAAATAATTAAACACATAGGCTTGAGACATCATCTAAAGGTCTAGTAAAAGCATACTACTTGGTCAATGTGGACTAGGCTTAAACATTGGTAAGAAAGATATGAACAAGAAAATTTATTCATTTGACCTCAAGCAACACATTGTCATCCATGAACTATTGTAGGCTCATGAACAAATATATTCTTATTAGTATATCTAATTGCATCAATTTAGTCATTAATTGGCAAAGTATACTATGAGAAAATAACTTAAGTGTTGGAAACCAACAATCATAAGTCAATAAGTAATTTTTAAAAAGTGCATGGGCTTAAGAGAAAGATATATAGAAGACTGGACATGAAAGGATGAATTTTCAACACAAGAATTGTTTCACTATTGAAAACGTAGACCCAAAGTGTCACTCAAATAAGATCAAACTAGACTAGGACCTAACACAACAATTAATACACATGGGAAACTATAGGAAAAGTTCACAAGATAAAATAAATGCTCTCAAATCAAGTTCACAAGCATGGAGATTAGGTTTAAGGACACTTATCTAAACTCCAATAAAGCACTATTGATTTGTAGATTACAAGACAATTGTTTGATCAAGCCCTTAAATTTTAACATGGTGATGAATTAATCTCAACATCTTCAACATCATTTTCTCTTTTCCAAAATCTAATTAAAAATTACATTTAATTTTAATATTAATCTCAACATATTAGATCCTAAGTTCAATTTATTTATCATTATAATTTAATTTAATATAAAATAAGATATTTATGTGAGATATGACTTATTTATAAAACGTTTTTTCTTTCAAAAGCTTAAATCACTTTTAAGAAAACAATATTTAGGTGAGATATGACTTATCTATCCAACAGTCTAGATGCACATTTGACCATATTTTCATTAATTGAAATTCAGAGTATAACATGATTTTGAACTTCAATTAATTAATAAATACATTCAAATGTACATCGAGAATACTAGATAGATGTTGCTTTTTATTTGGATTAGGTATATGATTATATTAAATATCTCTCCATTGACTACCGCACGCTTACAACACAGGAATAATGGTAAAGCAGAAATCCACAGATGGTGACAAAAGAGAAACTCACTATCATCCTCCAAACACAAAACACAACGATGAAAGAGAAATCTAGCATGATTCGAGTAGAGCGTGGTGGAAGGCCATCCATCACAGAGAATTGAATGTTTAGGGTCAATTAGATCTGTGGATGGCCGACAATGAAGATTGACTCATATCCGAGAGACTTTAGGGAAGTTTAATAAACATTATTCTGATAAAGATATCTATCATTATTGACTTTTTAAGGTCGAAAAGATTGTTGCGAGCCTAATGTATTGATTGTTCACCATCCATTCAAAGCTCCAGTGCTGATTAACATTTCTTAAGGTCCAATAAGCCCACCAAAAGATGCCTCTCCATATACCTCCAGCTGCGCATCTGCAAACCTCTGATAATCAGACTTCGATCCATTTTTCACCATCCATTCCGCTACCCATTCCCCTGAAATTTTCAAAACCAATCGTCATATGCAGAATTTTACAAATTAGAGTAATAAGGCAAACTTAAACAGTAAATTCTAAGGTTGAAATTTTCAAAATCAATCGTCATATGTAGAATTTTACAAATTAAAATAAAAAAACAAGACTTAAACAGTACATTCTAAACTTTGACTTGTTTAAATGATTCATCTAAAATTTTAATAGAAATAAAATATAGATATTGCAAAGAATTTTACCAACAAGAATGAGGGGACCATCGGAAGTAACAAGGCTCTGCAGAGCGGTAGCTCGCTGATTCTTGATGTAGTCGATATTCTGCTCAACGGTCATGTTTTTGAATAGGATGTCATAGAACAGGTTGTAATAATGCACATCCGCTACAGTATTGGTTAGACCATCATTTATGGGGAAAAGTTCCTTGGGGTCTGTAGGGCCGACCCTGTCGCTCATTATCACATAGGCCGTAGGAGAAGGGTTCCGAACAGTGTTGTAGCCTTGGATGTAATAATTGGTCAAGTTTTTCAGATCTACTCCAGGGGACCGCAGTTCATTCAGCAGCTCAATGCCCAGTAATGCTTCATGAGCCCCGTATCTGCCATACCCATTTCAGTTTAGGTTTTTATGATTTAATAGTACATTCTACGATTTGACTTGTTTCAGATGATTCATTTTAAATCATATTAATAGATGAATCTTATTAAAAAAATGTGTGATTTCAGATAAACCCTCTACACACAAATTAAAACTTAAAATGTGGACCGATTTTTACAGTCCATTAAAATCATTTAATGAATTTTTTTTTTGGAATAAGATTGGAAAAGACAATGGTCATGGCAAAGTGTCCCTACTTATTCACTAGCTGCATTGATAACTACTGGCTCTTTGAGCTCTACCTGGCAGCGAGAAAATCAATGGCAGAAAGGGAGGTTTTGATGTTCTTTGAGTCAGTCCATTCTACGAAGCCATCTCTGCTTCTGCTATGCTAATCTCCATTTTGTGAGCCCGGAGCAGCATGAAGATCAATGATCACTTTGAGACTGTGCTTCCTGCAACATAGATTCCAAACCATCTTGTGAAGCCTCCTAAGGAAATTTCTAATTAGATCTCATCACGCCTAATTTTGCCCCTTGTTTTGGGAAGAAATCACTTATAGAGCCCAGGTGAAGACTATTTCGAGTGCCTTGAGAGATCTTCCAACGAAAGGGTGAAGGGAAATTGATTCATCCCAAAATGAACAACTGAGATTAGTAAGTGTCTTCGGTAAACAATGTTTCTTTAGAGAACCTCAAAAACATGTACTATTATGCTATAAAGCGGAATCAGACAGTTTATTTCCCACCATTAATCCTTAGAGGAAAGCTCATGCAATTTTAGATCATGCAAGATCAGCCAACAACATGCATTAAAAAAATTCAATAAACAGAATCATTAAATACGAAAGGATAGAAGACATGAACACAAAGATTTATGTGGGGAAAACCCTTTCAGGTAAAAAACCCCACACTCCAAAAGCATAGATCCATTGTATTATTCAGCAACTAAATACATAGTTATAATACAATTGCAGGCTCTAAGCCTTTACATGGAGATTTACATCTTGTTCCATCTGGAGAAAATTCGGCAGCATAACCCCTATGAATTCAATATCTCCTCTCACAACTCAAGAAAAATCTCATATTTAAATAGAGCTTACAATGCACAAATTAGACATTTCTAAATCAATTGTCAAAACTCAACATGGAAATAGAAAATGTTTTCATGCACAACTCCACCTATAAAATCAATTTTCCAACTTGATTCATCAGAAAAAGAAACTGCAAGTTGTAACTCAAAAGACAACATGAGAAAATTAGCAACAATTAAAAAATCAATGCTATGGAAAAATCAAAGGTTGAGACACCTTCATTTTTCTAACATTCTCCCACTTGTCGAACACCTTTGAAGAGCCCATGAAAGTAACAGTATTTAACTACTAAGAGTCAACCGATGAAAACACATCATCATAGTCGTACATGCAATCATGAGAATCTCGAACAATGTTATCATGCTCCAACCAAGACACCTACAGCAACATCCAAGATGACCACCATCTTAGGCAACAGTTCCTACCATCCTCTAAGGAAAGGAACAAGCCATTGTGTATATGCACCAGTCCAAAGAGCACAAGCATAAGATCCAACTGATAGCAAAGGCTACAGAATACTGCCACCACTCCATTGTGCTCACAAGCTGTACAGAAGCATCAACAACATTAACTTCAAAGCTTGCAACCCGAACACAATCATGAAGTCATCCTCTAGAAAGCAAGATAGAACATCAATTAGAACAATAACCAGGAAACTGACTACTCCCATCTAACTGACTAACCCACACGACTGAAAATAGCACCCACAACAAGTGCTAATCCATCCAATCACCCATATCTCGAAGATATCCACATCAGAAAACTCATGCCACCTACATAGCCAACCCATCAACTACAAATACAAGCTCCATGTGCCAACCAGTCGAAGAAGACCAAACACATATAGGAACTCCCATTGCATGAGTAATCTTGAATCTAAAAAGATCAAAGGCACAATGAGTCTACCAATCACAACACATAGAAAGTGTAACCATGTAGTACTAAGGACCATCCACAAAGATCTACAAATTTTGCAACCAACTACTGCAAGAAACATCTCTCTCAACAATCTTCCATAGCTCTCCCATGTTCTCCATATCTGACAGAAGAAAGAGATATAAGAACCTCCATGTCATCAACCAAGTGACAACACATGACCACAAACTAGTGATCACTATAACTCCACATGTAGAAATCTCACATCTAAAGTCATATGAATCTAAACATACAGGAAGAAGAACCAGACTAAAAAGAAAAATCTGCAAATCATAAACATGTAGCATGCCCTTCTACATACACCTCTAAGTGTCAACTGTGTCAAGTAAGATCTCCTTCACAACTCCAAGAGAAAATCCATAACAACATCCAAACCCGTTCAACCTCAAAAGATCAAACATAACATATTCATCATGTATCTACATAGATGTAAGCTTCTCAAAAAGATCAAACTACTCTATTTCCCATCTCAAGAAATCAGCCCACTACCATCCCCTATGATCATCATATATGAAAATGCAAACCCAAGAAGATAAACATGTTGTCCATCTCTCTCAATGAATCCTCTAGAACCATCTAATAGTAGCTCAAGATCCATGCTTATGAAAGAAAGCATAAAGCACCTTAGAGAAATAATGGGCAATACCTCTCAAGTGATAAGTTGTCGAGTAGACCAAGAGTGGGGAATGAGAATGCTCCTCCAAGATATGCAAGCCATCATGGTCCTCCAAGAGAAATCTCCTCATAGGTCTCTATTGAACTCATTTCCAACCAAGGTGTAGGCTCCTCAAACTTTCTACATTGAGATCTCATCAAAAGTAACCATCTCAACAACATTTCTCTCATCTCAAGAGAAATATTGCCTCACCCCATTCCCCATGTATCCATGAGCACCTACAAACAATCATCTCATGCTAAACTCCAAATGCATCACTGTACTATCATGAAGTTCTCAAGCATATAACCAATGCACCCAAAACACAGAGAATCACCAAACCATTGTCAAAGCTCTTATCATCTAAATTAGGAACTTATCATGACATCATGATCTTACCATCCCCCTAAGGAGATCCCATGCTCCAAGTGAACATACCATGGTCTCAAGAGAAATGCATCATTCCAAAAATCCAATCTACAATCAAGAGTATATCATGACATAATAGCAGTATACTCTAAACCAACATCACCTATCAAGCACCACCAACACCTCAACCCAAAGACCACAAGAGTCCTCCATGGATTTGAGATGCTACACATCCTCAAATAGTGTTCACACGCAAATGTGAAGAAATCCTTCTACAACAACATGATCTAAGAGTCCCTCTAAAACATCTACATCACTAAAGATCATTCACCACATAGTGATGAATACACAATCACTGCTAAAACTCCCACTAAATCGTGGTATCGAGCTTTCCAAGCACATGACACACCATATCCTAAATTTGAAAAATCATGATCCAAGTCCACACATATACAAGTGTATTATTGATCACACCAAGTGAAACCAAGATCTCCAAATCAAGGAAATACACCATGCTACAAGATCCCAACACAAACTATCTAGGTACTCTCGTAGCATCCATCCTCTCATCTCAAAGCAACCAAACCAATGCACAAGTGACCATAGACAAGGTTAGCTAACAAGTTTGCATCAACACAGAATCAAACCTCATGGATATAGACCATCCAATTCCGATTCATCTATGCAATCAAGGAGGTAAAGACAACCCACAACATTGCACAACCCGTAGATCCAATCAATGCAACATGCACACCCACTATCACACTAGAAACTGCAAAACTGAGATCTCAAAGAGAATAACCATGAAGACAACATGACTCAAGCACCAGATCAAGCTCAAATCTGATTTGTCAATCATGTCCACAATGAGCACCATAATCAAGGAATCCACCAAGCATTACCACAAAATTGTTTAGTGACTAATCACATACCAACACTCCCATGCAAAGAAAGCATCTCACCTCCTCACAACACGCACAAAGCATGCATGCAAAACAAAAACTATCTCATCAGTAACACCCCAAAATCCAAGGTCTAGAAAATAGCTTAATTGTAACTCCATAAAACAACAAGTTTTTCTTAACAATGTAAAACCTGCAAAACCACAATGTTTGAAAAATACCCATGTGCATCCATGCCCACTTCACATCTAGAAGACTCAAAAGTCTAAAAAAGCACCATAATAGTTAAACCAAAATAATGGATTATCATAGATGATCATAACCATAAATTTTTTAGGAAAATCTATAAAACCCTCAGATCCAAAGAACATGAATCTAAGCCATGCAAATGCAAAATATCCATAAAAGGAAAAAGTAGTTTAGGAACTCCAAGCCCATTTTAGGCCAACTCCACAACCACCAACATGCACATGCATCCAAGGGAGATATTGTAGAAGCTTCCAGATCATCCAATGAACAACTCCATAGCCTACATGCAATCGAGGTAACAAAAAACAATGCCTTCCAATACTAGGAAAAAGCACCCAGCATAAGCACATTACTCCATAGCTAAAAAATAATCCAAGCTTCTCCATATCACCAAGGAGCCTCTCACACAAACACCCAATATGAAAGCTTTGCTGCAACACAACCACAAAGCAAAAAATCTCACCCCATGCATCAAGATTATTTCGTTGTCAACTAGGAGCTTCAGATCACATCATTTCAATATGACCAACTCCATTTTCTCTATCTTCACCATCCTTCAAGCTATGTGTTTTTTATTGAAACTAAAACAAAAAAGAAAGAACTTCCACTCACCAAAGGATCAATCTTCATCTGATTGCTTCTGATTTCCTCAATCTTGCCAAACTAAGAAATCTTCACAAAAGGAATACCCAGAACCAAAAACACCAGGAATCCTTACATGCATCAACATGCAAGCATATGCAAGCCCATGTGAGTCCATGCAAGTACATGCAACTCACAAACCTACAAATGCAAGAAAAAGTAAATCCCAAAAGAAAGCTCTGATACCAATTGAAGGGAAATTGATTCATCCCAGAACAAACAACTGAGATCAGTAAGTGTCTTCGGTAAACAATGTTTCTTCAGAGAACCTCAAAAACATGTACTACTATGCCATAAAGCGGAATCAGACATAGTTTATTTTCCACCATTAATCTTTAGAGGAAAGCTCATGTAATTTTGGATCATGCAAGATCAGCCAATTTCAACAACATGCATTAAAAAGATTCAATAAATGGAATCATTAAACATGAAAGGACAGAAGACATGAACACAAAGATTTACGTGGGGAAAACCCTTTTGAGTAAAAAACCCCGCACTCCAAAAGCATAGATCCATTGTATTATTCAGCAACCAAATACAAAGTTACAGTACAATTGCAAGCTTTAAGCCTTTACATGGAGATTTATATCTTGTTCCATCTGGAGAAAATCCAATAGCATAACCCCTGTGAATTCAATATCTCCTCTCATAACTCCTCAAAAAAAATATCATATTTATAGAGCTTACAATGCACAAATTAGACATTTCTAAATCAATTTTCAAAAATCAACATGTAAATAGAAAATGCCCTCATGCACAACACCACCTGTAAAATCAACTTTCCAACTTGACTCCTCATCAGAAAAAGAAACTACGAGTTGTAACTCAAAAGACAACGTACAAAGATTAGCAACAATTAAAAAATAAAAGGTTGAGACACCTTCATTTTCCTAACAAAGGGGCGGGGGGATTTGGGTCACTTGCAATCCATCATCCCACTAGGATTCTCATAGTGTTTATACTGTGATTGGAGAGGAAGAAAAAATCATCCTCTATAACGTAGGTGTTTCTGTGTTCCTATAAAAATAAAACTTTAACATGTAAGAGGGATATTTCAAATGAGGGGAAGACAATTTATCTCAAAATTGAAGAAGAGTTGATTACGTTTAAGACTTGAGCAGCTTTGTCGGGTTCATAGTCGTTAGAGATCTAAAACTCTCCCTACATCCATCCAACAATACTCATATCGAAGGTAGCGGTATTATCATCGTCCCATCCAGGCTCCCCTTTGAAGTCTGTCATCAGCTGATCTTTTGATAGGGCCTTCAAAAAGCATTGCACAATGCATTTCAATTATACTACTCTACTATTTAGCTATCACTCCCACATGAATGAACTCATATGAGAAACACATACCTGGATGTACATTCCATTTGAAACCTTGATGTACACCCAAATTGAATTGGCCAAGTTTCTTATGATCTAAAATGTTTCCCATGTCTCAGGTGTCATTGCAACTACATTCAAAATTCCACCTCCCCATTAGCTACTCCTCCGAACTGTTTATTGTTAACTCTCAGCTGGTAGGTCCCCGCTTTCACACGCCATATCTACAACATGGAAAACACTCTAAATTTTCTTACAAGGAAGATCAATTTCTTGCTTAGACTATGGTCGAGCGGAGCTTGCATTTTGTTTTTCAAGGTAGGGTAGTTAAATTGGTTGAGCACAATTCGTGAGGGTGATGTTATGTTTTTTAATTATGGTGTCCACCAAGATCCAAACTTCTATAAGGGATGAGACCAGGATCTAGACAACTCTGGTGGGCTGGATACTTTGCTCTCAACTCCTTGGTTTGAGAGTCCTGTCATGTCCCCAAATAAATTAAATGGTTTTTGGAGGGAAAATTATAAAGTGTTTTTAAACACTATTAAATAATCTAATAAATAAATATTTTAAATATTTAATAATATTAAATAATAAAAATAATGTTAAATTTAAATTATTAAAAATAATATTTAAATTTATTGATTGTGGCCGACCCAATTGGGAAGGCAATTCGGATTGATTATTTATTCGGGCTCGAGGCGTCATGGAGATCATCACAAATTTGGGAAGTAATTACCTTACGATTTGAGGATGTAGTCTCTCACCTCAACACTTGGGTCTGGACATAGTCTCAAAGCCTGGGAAATTTGTGTTTAGCTTTCCGTTCAACTTCATTTAAGATCATTCATTGGCATCTCTTGTTTTATAGAGAAGGAAACGATATCATTGGGTTACCCGGAGGAGATCACTGCCTTGGCCGAGCCCAGGCTCTAGCCAAGTGACCCTAGAGAATGCCATTCATTGGAGCAGAGCGGCACTGTTCAACAGTGGCAACACACACAATACCCAGGCAGTCAGGAGTTGTAATCTTCATCACTGCCATCGATATTATTCCCCAGCACTTGCTCAAACCTGCACTGGCATCCACGACAATCCTACACATTGTGATCTTACTAACTATTGAAGGTGACACTATTGTGCACCCACACAGCTTCATTATGTGTCGTCCTCACAAGGAGTCACTGATTATCTGCACGCGTATAGTCACCAAAGGCAGACACGACATCGAGAGTTCATGTTTTGTTGGTTCAAGCATTATTGAGCAATATATTGGAGCACCGAAGGGCGGACGTCTAATCATGAATTTCATCTCAGTCTCATCGACAACTCATAGATCCAAAGGTAGAGCATTTCGCAGGATAGAATTTCCATAGGCTTTCTCTTCATTATAGAGTGAATAGAATGATTACCAACAGTCACGACAAATCAAAAGCCTCACATGATACTTGGTGAGCCTCCCTGAATGAATATCCAGTGTTTGTATGTAATTCAACTCTGCTTGGAGCTCTATGTATGCTGTGAACTGTGACACTAGACTAATCTAGTGTTATGATCATTCTGCTGCTAATCTCCAGTTGTAAGCAATTTTGTTAAGGCAGTGATATCAGAAAATTTGATCTTAGATCACGTTGTGTGTCTGGAAAGTCTATTTTAAAATTTTCCGTTTCGATTGGGAATTCTAATTTTGAATATATTTATGTTGTCTCTCATCATTATATGCAAAACTGGGAAGGTGTACTGGTTATTGTGAAAAATAGTGTTTGGTACATCATAGTGGTATCAGAGCCTTCGTCCTCCTAGCCTGTGGATCCATTGGTGGGAAGAATTTCGTGAAGGAACATGGACCTCAGATAAAGGACATAGATCTTGAGACTGAGGCATCCAAAACTTTGAAAGAATATCAAAGCTTGCCAGATTATGCAAAGGCTTGCATTCCCCTTGATGAGTACCTGAGAGCACACGAGTCCTACTCCCGTAAAAAAGGATTGTACGACTACATAATGCGAAAGAAGAAAGAAGAGGAAGATTCAAAAACTGCCAAAGAGGGAATTGAAGAGAAGGAGCCAGAATTACAAAAGGAGGAACAAGAGGACACTATAATGAGTTATGATGATTTTGGGGTTGTGATTTTGAGCACTATTTTTTCATCCACGCATGAGCATGAGATAGAAGGGTCTCGCCTTGAGGAGACACCAGGATTTCTTGGTGGTACTTCGATGGAATGTTTGGAGTTTAAAGACAAAGAAGACTTGGTTAATTGCAAGAAACAAACAGAGGTACAATTAGAAATGTTGCGAGAGAGCCTTGACGGACATCCTTTGAGAATCCAACTAAGGGTCAACAAAGGTATGGCCGATTTGACTCTACATCACTTTGATCATATTCATAAGATGATGGAAAAGTTGTGTTTGAAGCATGATGATTTTGAGGAGCTGCATGAGCTCAAGGAATCCTTGATGGTAGTCAAGACCAACTACCTATACTCACTGGAGAATAGAGATTATCTCCTCAATTTGAGTAAGATGTACTATGATGTTTTGAGAGGGGAAGATGAGCATGGTGGGAATTTGAGCGCAACACAATCTTCATTTCACATAATTGGATTCCAAAGAGCAGACAACATGAAGATGGTCCCATAAGGGATTATGGAAGATGACTTTGGAGGATCCTATGACGGAGACATGGGAACAAAAACACATGATGATCATAGTGACACTATCACGAGGTATGAAGTCATTTCAGATTTTGATATGCATTCTAACAATTCATTATTTTGGCATAGTCTTGAGGATGATTGGAAGAATTAGTTAACGGTGACTAGAGATGAGGAGGCTCGAACCTTGTCCAAGTTGGATGGCACAAGCAGTGTCCTTGAGGATTACATACAGAGGGCAGCTACAGGACAGGGTGAACTAAGCATTAGCCTTAGAGATTTGAAGGAGATGAAGGACACCATGGAAGGCACCAAATCAGCATACTTACATTTGATTAAGGACAAGGACAAGGAAATCGAGTATGCAGACACAACAATGGCTACTTCCAAAAAGTGTACGAAAGAGATTGGCCAGATTATGGAGGAGATTGACATCATACAGGAAGACATTCTGCAGCATTTTTCAGAGGTATATAACTTGCCATCAGGACAATCCATGGCATCTTCCATATGCACCATTCATGATAGAGCCATAGGAGCAAAATGATTGTTTCAAAATGGATGGCATAATTTGCATTTGAAGGATTGAGGTGGGAGAATCTTTGCACGGTGGATACATTTTGGGATTCACATGGGATCTGGGAGTTAGCGTGGAGTCTGGCATGTCCACGACATGGGAGCTCAACAACCACCTTGCGAATTCTTCATGAGGCTCTGGGATCCAAGTCTGAGGTTGCTTGAGGGAAAGCAACACTTGAGCGGGGGCAATTGTCATGCCCCCAAATAAATTAAATGGTTTTTGGAGGGAAAATTATAAAGTGTTTTTAAACACTATTAAATAATATAATAATTAAATATTTTAAAATAATAATATTAAATAATAAAAATAATATTAAATTTAATTATTAAAAATAATATTTAAATTTATTGATTGTGGCCAACCCAATTGGGAAGGCGATCTAGATCGAGTATTTATTTAGGCTCGAGGCATCATGGAGATCATCATGAATTTGGGAAGTAATTACCTTGCAATTTGAGGATGTAGTCTCTCACCTCAGCACTCAGGTCCGGACGTAGTCTGAGTGTCTGGTAAATTCGTGTTTAGTTTTCCATTCAACTTCATTTCTGATCATTCATTGGCATCTCAGGTTTTACAGAGAAGGAAACGATATCATTGGGTTACCCGGAGGAGATCACTGCCTTGGCCGAGCCCAGGCTCTGGCCAAGTGACCCTAGAGAACGCAATTCATTGGAGCAGAGCAACATTGTTCAGCAGTGGCAACACACACGACACCCAGGCAGTCGGGAGTTGCAATCTTCATCCTTGCCATCGGTATTATTCCCCAGCACTTGCTCAGACCCGCACTAGCATCCACGACAATCCTACAAATTGCGATCTCACTAATTATTGAAGGCGACACCACTGTGCACCCACACGACTTCATTTTGTGTTGTCCTCACAAGGATTCACCGATTATCTACATGCGTACAGTCACCAAAGGTAGACACGACATCGGGAGTTCATATTTCGTTGGTTCGAGCATTTCCAAGCAATATATTGGAGCACCGAAGGGCGGAAGTCTGATCACGAATTTTATCTCAATCTCATCAACAACTCACAAATCCAGAGGTACAGCATTTCGCAGGACAAAATCGCCATAGACTTTGGCTTCATTGTAGAGCGAACAAAACAATTACCAGCAATCACGACATATCAAAAGCCTTGTGCGATACTTGGTCAGACTCAGTACATCGGGTTGTACAATCGACCCTGCACAAATATCCAATGTTTGTATGTAATTCAACTCTGATTGGAGCTCTATGTATGCTGTGAACTATGACACTAGACTAATCTAGATTTATGATCATTTTGCTGCTAATCTCCTGTTGTAAGCAATTTTGTTAAGGCGGTGATATCAGAGAATTTGATCTTAGATAACTGTGTCTCTGGAAAGTCTATTTTCGAATTTTCTGTCTAGATTGGGAATTCTAATTCTGAATATATTTATGTTGTCTCTCATCATAATATGCAAAATTGGGAAGGTGTATTTTTTTTTTTTTTTTGAAAAACAGTGTTTGGTACATCACAAGATCAGAGCTTGCATTTTGTTTTTTAAAAAAGCATCAAGTAAAAGTGAGGATAGTTAAATTGGTTGGGTACAATTGATGACACTAATGGTATGTATTATGCCATCTACGAACATTCAAACTCTCAAAAATATGGTATAAAGAATGAGGCCAAGATCAATGCCCCTAACAACTTTGAGGAGATGAATACTCAGTCTTTGACTCTAAACCAAAGAAGTATCAGCATAAACTATCAGATAACATAGTGAACTCCCCAACTATTAGATAACAAAGTGAACTCCCCAATGATATAAAATCCTCCATAAAAACAAGTGAGGTACCTCATAAAACTATCTAAACCTTAAAAAAATATAGCAATAAACAGTTAAATAAAATCATATTGTTATGCATACCATGAAAGTCTCCCATGATGAGGGATCTGTCCTGTTGACTACAACGACATCTCCTCCTCCATTTTGTGCAACTACATAGGTTCCCAATTTCACTGATTTCAATTGAATCTGTGTTCCATCCTGAACCAATACAATTTATCATATGCAAAATCTCAAGAATTGCATTAAAGCCTTGCTCTCCACTAAAGAAATTGAATAATAAGTACCAGTAAATCATTGTCAACAATGCCATCGTAGAGCGAGGGTTTGATCCATCCTTCAATGTTGAGCCACCCTCCCAAGTTTACAGCCAGATGCTTTTGCATGCTATTTGCAAGCCTCCTCGCCTGCAATAACCTCCTTCCACTCGCATCTACAACCGTGAATGATCAATTCAATCAAAACACTGTTATTCAAAATTATTCATCCCAAAACACCGATTAAGCCTCAAGAGACCCACCTGAGCAGACTGTGAATGCAAGCATCAGAAAGGCCAATGCAAAACATCTATGAACCCATTTTCTGGTGTATACATCCATGGAAATTCCCATCTCAAAGCTTCAAGGGTTAACAAAAATAGCAATGGAAGGTGGAGAAAGAAGACGAGTGGAAGCATTTATAAGAATAATTCATACTACTTTCCATTTATCTGTCAACACTAAATGGAGTGACGGTTAATGTCAAATGTATTATGTATTTAATAAATTTATCATTAATATATAATATATTATTTAAATTATATTTAATATTATATAATATATTTAATAATTATTATTTAAATATATTATAGATTCAATATAGTTTAAATAAAATTAATTATTACTAATAAAAAAATATTATGTGTTAATAATATATAATATTAATTATTAATTATTAACCATTAACATATGATAATATACAATATATTTAATATTAATATTAAATATATTATATATTTATTAATTATCATTAATATATAATATATGGGCGTTCAAATTATAAATTAGGGATAATTAGTTGAGGAAGCTCACCTTCCTCATGAAAAATCCACAAGCAAGGTTTACTATTACAATCCTCATAAGAAACACTTGAATGGAAGGAGATGGAGGCATAGTGTTTCTAAGTTGCACATGATAGGGTTTTAGACCCTAGTCATGGCATCATCTTTGATCTACAAGATTGCTACACTATTGTGGTTTAGGCATGGGGAGGGGGGGAGCTTTTGGTGCTGTCCGAGGGGTGGGTTACTATAGAGTTTGATTTTTTAGGGCGTGCTTTTACATTTTCAGTGTTGTTGGTTGTTCTATGCGTGTAGATCCTTGGGCAATGCCTTCATTTTTCTTGAAGGAGAGAATGGATTTGGCTGGAGGTGCAAGTTTGAAATAAAATATTCCTTTTGGGGATTTTTTTCTGCAATGTACCCTTCATCCTCTCTGCATGCGAATGACATCAATCTAATGAATAAGTCCTTGGGTTGGGTAGGACCATCAATGAATGGAGGTCCTCAAATCCTAAAATTTAATAGTTTCCTGGAGATGAGCCAAGATAGACCATTTTTGGTGATCCAACCAGATTCAGCTAAAGATGATGTTAATTACCTAATGAATCATGATCTAATTTTCAAGTTTATGGGGATTCAAGTTTCTCTTTCTTTTTTAGAGACTTGGGCTCGGTGGACATGGAACCCTAAGGGTGAGATGGAGGTGACATTGGCAGCTAACAATTATTTTATGGTGGATTTCAATTGTTTAGCTGATTGTATTAAAGCCTTTGAGGGGGGTGCCTTATTTTTATAATCAAGTTGGTCCATTTATAAAGTCATGGTATGTTGGTTTTAACCCTATGGAGGAACTCCTGACTCAAGTTCATGTCTAGGTGTGGCTCTCATGGTTCCCACTAGAATTTTGGAGGAATGATATTCTTCATATGATCACCTTGTTGCTTGGCAAGCTAGTGGGTCCTTTGCAACAAATGTTGGATAAAAAGATAATTTATTATGCCTGCATTTGCATTGAAATTGATTTCAATAATACTTTGAAGGATTCTTTGGAAATCTATTTGAGCTCTTCTTCATGGATTCAACAATTGGATTATGAAGCACTACCTTTTTGATGTAAGATTTGTCATGAGTATGGTCATTTGTAGAGAAGGTATCATAGGGTTAACTCTGCAAGAGCCCCTAGTAATGTACCTTCTCGTCAAACCTTCTAAGATGAATAAAGGAAAGGCTCCAATTTTGGGGGAGGAAGAAGTCAAGGATGGTTTCATTCCAATTAAGCCTCATAACAAGGGAAAAGGAATAAAAAGAACTCTTAAAAATAGACAAGAGGAGGGGGTTTTGAACCATTTTCATGTGTTGGAGGATTTTGACCACCAAGAGGTAAACCTAGGTGAGTTGAGTCTTAGAGATGGTAATTTGGAGGTGGATCAGGTGGTAACCAGTGATGTTGATATCTAGGCCACTCAAGAGGGTGGGATGTTTGATGCACAGGTGGACACTGATCTTTCCCTATGAATTCTTATGTTCCTATGTTGGAGAAGGTAGAGCTATATTTAGGGAAAGGATGTTATGAAATAACTTGTGAAATAGAATATATAATAGGAAATATGTTGCAAATACTTTATAATAATATGCCACTTCGAGGGGGATACCTCCAACATTCTTCAATAAGAACACAATACTCAACATGATGATAATAACCTACCTATACCTCCTATATATACCATGTACCTATGCCTAGGATATCACCTAGGCTGACCTAGATAACCCTATATAAGCCTTAGGTCGACTTAAATAACTCAATATGACTTAATTAAGAGTTAAGGTAGCCACAAGCCAACTACTCATAACACTATACACACTATAGGGGTAGGGGCATAGCATTTCCCTCCTCTTTACAAAAGCATTATCCTCAATGCTAACTTTTTTCTTTTTCTTCTTTATCTCCCTTTTTACTTATGCTTCTTCTTCTACTACTTCTTCTTGTTCTTCTTCTTCGTGTTCCTGCCTTGTTCTTGCTCTTGTTCTTATTCTTGTTCTTATTCTTGTTCTTGCTCTTTCTCTTTCTCTTTCTCTTTCTCTTTATCTTTCTCTATCTCTTGCTCTTGCTCTTGTTCTTGTTCTTGTTCTTACTCTTGTTCATTATATTTCTCTTTCTCTTGCTCTTTTCCTTGTTCTACTTCTTGTTCTTTTCCTTATTTTTTTGGCTACTTTTAGTTGTGAATAAGTTCTACAAAGAATTTTAATATAAATAACACAAATGAATTCAAAATAGTTTGATTTTTTTTCTATAACTTACCAAGGCCTAGTTTGTACTTTTCTAAGAAAATCTCTTAAAAATTAGTTGATTTATAGCCTTGAGAGCGAATTTATTTGAAACCCTAATTTTGCAATAAATCACCTATCTTTGCTTCAAAATATATAAAAATTGGGTTGTATGCTTCTCTAGTGATTCTTCAAAACCCCACCAAAAATTAGGAACCAATTTAGAAATATTTGGAAGATATGCACTTTCCAAATAAATTGGACAAAAACCCTAATTCTTTAATAAATCACTCAATTCAACTCTAATTCCTATAAAATTTGGACCATAGCTTTTTGAATATGTTCTTCAAAAATATTTTTAAAATTAGAGAAAAATTCGCTATAATATGAGAGATATGCTCTTCCCAAAATTACCTCCAAAAATGAAAAAAATGTCTTGTCATCACAGTGCCAAGATCATGCTTTGATACCACTTGCTATGAGATAAATTGCACAATAGAAGATTAATATAAAATATGCTACAAATACTTGATAGTAGTATGCCACTTCAAGAGGGCAACCTCCTAATCCATTTTGAGGGGGATACCTCCAATATAATTCAATAAGAATGCAATACTCAACATGATGATAATAACCTACCTATACCTCATATATATACCATACTTATGCCTAGGATATCGCCCAAACCGATCTAGATAACCCTATATAAGCATTAGGCTGACCTAAATAACTTAATAAAAATATAATAATGATAATATGACTTAATTAAGTGATGAGGGCTACACTACCCAAAACCCACACAAAACGCAACAATAGATACCCACACAGGAGATGCGAGACAAAAAATAACTCTTTCAATTATTTTTGAAAAATGAATTATAGATTCAGAAATTACAATGCTACAGCCTAATGGGCTTCATTCATTACAACATAATCAACTCTAAAAGAAAATCTATTATTTGGAGCCACAATCTGCACTAATAGAGCCACCTTCTACAACCCCCACTTAACCCTTTTATTTTACCCAATAACCTCCCTAGAATGTTCTAGAAAGTGTAACTTTCCCTTTTGTTTTGGCACCAAAAGTCTTGCTATTTGATTTCTTGCCTAGGAAGATATTTCAATGAAATTCACTTTTTAGTGGGGCAACTTCTCGAGGCCATAACTTTTGATTCAAGTGTCTGATTTTCTATTATAATATATCATTGGAAAGCTCTCAAAGATATCTACAATGCCAAAACCATTGAAGATCATTTCATCCACTTTTCGAGCTATTTTGGGGCTTCTAAGGTTTTCAAATTTAAATTTGAAGCTGCATTGGAGAAATTTCTCAAGATGAAAACTTTAATATCTCCCAAACTGTACAAGGTATTGAGGCGATTCTTCCACCGCTAGAAATTTTTTTCATTTTTGCTCCTTTGGGTAAATTTTTAGGTTCATACGAGCCCGTTTAGGCCGAATTACTAAAAATAGTAAGTGACCATTTTTCACCTTTTCTAACTTCTGATTGTCTTACACCCCTTAAGTGCCATCATGGGACTCAAAACAACTAAAGAAAAATAAGGAAACACATTTTTTTGGGTGATGCAAGATTTCCCTACACCACTAGATGCTCTTGCATCAGACACCCAGGATAATTTGAAAAGTGACCCTATCACTTGTTAGAAGTTAGAGGGAAACCAAGACAATTAACCTCGGCCTTAGATAACCATGATGAATCTTCAACAAGCCTTCCTTTCCATTTAGCTAGATATTCTTCATATTGCATGTTTCTTGTACTTCTACCCACATGGCTATCCAAGATTTCTTCTATCTCTTCCTTCTCTAAAGTAGGTTCTAGAATTTTCCACTATTCTTTTATCGATCCATCCTCTATATCACCTTCATGATACTTTGTCAAATTAGCAATGTTGAACACAAGAGAAATTTTTATTCCACTAGGAAACTCTACCTCATAAGCATTTCTTGAATCATACTTCTTCAAGATCTTGCACGGTCCAAATTTCTTCATTTTTAACTTGTTATATGTTCCCATGGGGAACCTTTCTTTCCTCAGGTGAACCATGACATCATCACCAACCTAAAATTCCTTAAATCTTCTCTTTTGATCAGCCTTATCTTTGTACTGAGAATTCATCTTATTGATGTGATTTCTTACCTCTTCATGCAAGTTCTTTAGGTTCTCTACAAAATCTTCAGCCTCAACACTACTCTTTTCTCCTTTTTCCATCTTCCTCAACTTAGAAACATTTCTCATACTACTCCCATATACAATCTAGAATGGGGATTTACCAGTACTCTTGTTGACAGAATTGTTGTAAGAAAATTCTACTAGTGGTTTAATCAAATCCCATCCCTTGGGATTATCTCCTACTAAACATCTTATCAGGTTACCCAAACTCCTATTCACCACCTCCATTTTTCCATCAATCTATGGATGGTGCGTAGAACTAAACTTCAAATCTATCTTCAAATTCTTCCATAATTTCCTCCAGAAATAACCAACAAATTTGGTATCTGTCTGAAAGTATACTCTTCAGTAAACCATGTAGTCTCACCACCTCTCTGAAAAACAACTCCACAATATGAACAACATCACTGGTCTTATGACACATAATGAAATGTGTCATCTTTGAAAATCTATCCACCACCACAAATAAGGAATCATGCCCTCTTTGTGTCCTTGGCAAGCCAAGAACAAAATCCATGCTAATATCCTCCCATGGCCTCTCAGGTATAGGTAATGGCTAATACAATATAGTATTCTGACTTTTTCCCTTTTCCATCTAAAATACTATAGAAATTTCTACAAACTTCTTCACATCTTGTAACTATGGCCAGTAATAATTCTCAGTAACAAGAGCAATGGTCTTATCTCAACCAAAATGTCCAGCCAGTCCCCCACTATGCTTCTCCTTGATTAGATTGTCTCTCATAGAACTCCTTGGAATGCACAATTTTCTTCCTCTAAACAACATCCCATCTTGGATTAAGAAATCCAACCATCTTGTCCTATCCATGTAATAGGTTCCAAACAAGCCTTCCAAGCTTTTGCAAAGTCTAGATCTTCAGGATACAAACTCTTGAGTTCATTGAACCCAACAACCTCTATATTCATCTCTATCAACAAATTTTTCCTTCTACTTAAGACATCTATAACTCTATTTGACCTTCCACTCCTATGCTTCAAAATAAAAGTATAACTCTACAAAAGCTCAACCCATTTTAATGCATTTGATTTAACTTTCCTTAACTATTGAGATCCTGCAAAGCCTGGTGATCAACTTATATAAAATAAATTCTTTTGGAAACAAATAGTGTCTCCATTTCTTCAAAGCCTGAACTATAGCATAAAACTCCTAATCATAGAAAAAATATTTCTTCTTAGCATCATTCAACTTCTCACTGAAATAGGCAACAGACTTACCTTCTTGACTCAAGACAGCTCCTATGGCAGTGCCACTAGCATCATAATCTACCTAAAAGACCTTATTGAAACGTGGAAGTGTCAAAATAGGTTGCTCTATGACTTTCTTCTTCAACATATCAAAACTCTTTGTTGCTCCTATAGTCCATTTAAAATCCTTTCTATCCCCTCTCATTGCTTTAGTTGGAGGTGCACAAATGCTACTTAAATTCTTAATAAACTTTCTATAAAAACTTACTAGACCATGAAATGACCTTACCTCTATAACACTCCTCAAGGTAGTCCATTCAATGATAGCTCTCACCTTATCTGGATCTATTTTAAGACCCTCTACTGAGACAAAAAAAATTCCCAAATACACTAACTCTCCCTTTACAAAACTACATTTCTTTAAATTAATCAACAACTTCTCCTCCCTTAGCTTCTCAAAAACTCTTTGGATATGCATCAGGTGCTCCTCCAATGTCTTACTGAAAATAAAAATATCATCCAAATAAATAATAATAGTTTTTCCTAAAAATTCTTTCACTACCTCATTCATAAACCACATAAATGTGCCTGGTGCATTGGTTAGCCCAAAAGGCATGACTAACCACTCATACAATCCCTCCTTGTTTTTGAATCATGTCTTCCATTCATCTCCTTCTCTAATCCATATCTGGTGATATCCACTCTTCAAATATATCTTCGTGAAGTACTCAACTCCACTCAAACAATCCATAATGTCATCCATTCTCAGCAAGGGAAATCTATACTTGATGGTGATCTTGTTGATGGCTCTAGAATCTATACACATTTGTCATTCCCCATCATTCTTTGGTTCTAATACTATAGGTACTACACATGGAATCAAACTCTCTTTGATCAATCCCTCCCACAACAACTCTTGCATTTATCTATTCAACTCTTCACTCTCCATTGGAGTCACACGATGAGCTGCCTTTTTCGAAAAATTGGCTCCAAGAATTAGTTCCATCTGATGACTAATCTTTCTTACTAGAAGCAAACCCTTGGGTACATTATCAGATACAATATCTTGAAACTTGTCCAATAGATGTGAATCCTATATGGGTATCTCTTTATCATCTTCTCTATCAATTCTAGGAATCAAAGCATAACACATATGTTCATGCTTCATACCATCTAAAATTTTCATTTTTCAACCAAACAGATTTTGGAATTACTACATACCTTTTCATCTTCCTCTTTCTAGGGCTTCAACTTATAAAAAACTCCATCCTTTTTCAAATAATAGGTGTTGGCATGTCCATCATGTACTGCTCACCGATCAAACTTCCACAATACCTCATCATGGTAATTTCCAATCTTGAACTTTACCAGACATTATTCATTTACCAAAGCTTTATGGTCCTTCTACAAACAAGCAATTTGGTATGGATTCAGATGCCTTCTTCTCTCCAATCGCAACTTACTAACCATCTCTTCTGAAACAAGGTTATCAGTACTACCTCCATCAATAATAACATTACAAACTTTACCTTCACACTTACATCTGGTGTGAAACAAATTCTTCATGTGAGTTGGTTCTTTCTCCTCATTCAACAAGGCTCTTCTAGTAACAATAACCTCTCCTCTTTTTGCATCCTCAGAATGTGAAGACTCGTCATCTTCATCTACATGTGCAACTCGTGCATTACCCTTAGGTCTTCTATTGATCCTTCCTTGATGTTGAGGACACTCATATGCTCTATGCCCTTCTTCTCCACACTAGAAATAGGTTCCATAGAAGCCCCCTTTTCCTCGTCCTCCTCCAAATCTTCCTCTTCCTTTTTGGTCTCCATTAATTTGATCACGAGGATGATAGGTATTAACTCCTTTACAGTTCTAGTTGTTACTAGATCCTTCGCCCTTCTTTTGATCTTCATTCTAACCTCCATATGACCATCCACTAGTCTTTCCACCATGACCCCCACCTCTTTGCTTTCTTTCAAACCTTCTATTCAACTTTTTGTCTACCTTCAAAGCAAACTGATATGCATCTTCAATGGTAGACACTCTTACTAGACTCAACTCTTCTTGAATACTTGGCTTCAACCCATTTATGTAATGAGCAACTTTTTCCTTGTTAGCCTCATAATGGCTTGTTCTAATCAGGACAAGGTATAATTCTTCTGTATACTCCTTGAAAAAAATTCTTGCTTATTTCAACCCTCGCATCTTCTTCAACAAATCTAGCTCATAGTCCACAAGAATGAACTATCTTTTTAATTTTTCCACCATCTAGTCCCATCTGGTTAGTTTCTCTTTTCCTCTTTGATTTATTTCTAGTTCTACCTATTTCCACCAAATATTCACATGAACTTTTAGCTTAGTCTTTGCAAATTTGACCCTCTCAAGATCTCCCACTTCCTCATACTCAAAGTACTCCATATCATTGATCCAATAATTCAACTCTTCTGGGTTAACATTTCCAGAAAATAGAAACATCGATCTTTGTCATTTTCCCAATCTTAGAGATGGTCTTAAATAATTTGGCTTGCTTTGGATCTACTGCATCTTGTTCTTCAAATTGTTCCTCATTTTTAGCTTCATCTTCACTTTCATCTCCTCTTCTTAGCTCAAACCCTCGACGTAGCTACTCTTATAGTGCTTGAACTTGTCTCTACATGGCTCTACAACCCTCTTCTAGTACAATAACATTTCTTCCACCATCACAGTTTCTTCACGGAGGTATTATGATCACTTTTCATAGAAACCCACAACCACAAGTCTAGGTGCAAACTACCTCACGTTCAACAATCTATTTACACACTCAGGAAAACCCACTCTGATACCACTTGATGAGGGCTACAACGCCTAAAACCTGCACAAAACACAACAATAGATACCCACACAGAAGATGTGAGATAGAAAATAAATCACTTTCAATTATTTTAGAAAATGAAATTACATATTCAAAAATTACAATGCTACAACCTCATTGGCTTGATTCATTACAACAAAATCAACTCTGAAAAAAAATTGTTATTTGGAGCCACCTTCTACAACCCCCACTTAACTCTTTTATTTACCCAAATAACTACCCTAGAATGCTCTAGAAATTATAACTTTACCTTTTATTTTGGCACCAAAATTCTTGACGTTTGATTTCTTGCCTAGGAAGATATTTTAATGAAATTCACTTTTTAGTGGGGCAGCTTCTTGGGGCCATAACTTTTGCTCTAGGTGTCCAAGTTGCTATTATAATATATCGTTGGAAAGCTTTTGAAGAGATCTACAATGCCAAAACCATCAGAGATCATTTCATCCACTTTTCGAGTTGTTTTAGTGCTTCTAAGGTTTTCAAATTTGAATTTGAAGTTGCATTGGAGAAATTTTTTGAGACGGAAACTTTAATATCTCTCAAACCATACATGGTATTGAGACGATTCTTCTGTTGATGGATTTTTTTTAGTTCCGCTCCTTGGGGTAAATATCTAGGTCCATACGAGCCCATTAGGTCAAATTACTAAAAATAGTAAGTGACCATTTTTCACCTTTTCTAACTTCTTCTTGTCTTACACCCCTTAAGTGTCATCATGGGACTCAAAACAACTAAAGAAAAATAAATAAAAATATTTTTTTGGGTGATGCAAGATTTCCCTACACCACTAGATGCTCCTACATCATTAAGAGTTAAGGTAGCCACAAGTCAACTACTCATAAAACTATACACACTATAGGGGTAGGGGCATAACAAAGGATGTAGAGCTCCACCCACTTTAGGTCTACAATAAAATAACCTCAAGAAGGGAGCCCTAGAGAAAGCTCTTAAGGTGGGGAGGAAGAAAGATCTAGATAAAATCAAACCAATGGGAGAAACATTGGTGGAGTTAAGGTCGATCAAAACCATTGACTCCCACTTTTCCAACTCTCAGAGATGATTGTCCTTTCTTGTAATGTAAAGGGATTGAACAATGGCCCTAGACAAAAATTTGTTCAAGATTTGGTTAGAGCTCATTCGGTAGATATTATCTACATTTAGGAGACTAAGATATCAATGGAAAGTATGTTTAGCATGGCCACTAAATTGTGGTGGAGAAGATAGTGCCAGTGTATTTGTGCTCAAGGTAATGCGAGGGGGTAGCTTGCTTATGTAACCCATTGAAGACTTCTCCTCTTTGGTGGATCTCTAGAAGATTTTTTTATCTCTGTGGTTGCCTCTAGTTTGGACTCTTGAGATATTTTTATTCTTCCCAATGTATATGCTCCAACTGATATTCTAGGAAAAACTCATCTATGGTCTCACATTAGGTATATTTGGGATTTAGTTCCTTTTCACCCTTGGATTTTGACTAGAGAATTTAATGATATTATCAACCTAGAAGAAAAAATGGGAGGAGTGGAGAGACTAGATCCTTCTTCCACTATACTCAAAAATAATGTTTCCTTCTTAAATTTGGTGGACACTAAACCTAGTAATGGCTTGTGCATACTTGGAGTATTAGGAGATGTGAAAAATACTCTATCTTAGAGAGATTAGATAGGTTTCTAATATCTTACTTTTGGATAGGTAGTAATTGGGCTACCGACTCTAAGATAATGGAGTGGAGGGGATCTAATCACTGGCCTATCAAACTTTCAACTTTGTTAGTGGGGGAAACTAAGAATCCATCCTTTAAGTTCCAGCTGATGTGGTTACAAGACCCACAACTATAGGATTTTCTGATAGATTGATGGAGTCATGGAAGACCATCCTATGGCACTGTGATGTACTCCTTGTCAAGCAATTAAAATTTGTAAAGAAATAACTTAAAAAATGGAATAGGCGGTATTTTGGTAATATCATTATTGCTAAGTCGGCTACCCAGACTCATTTAGATGTTATCACTCATCAAATTAGAGACTCTGATCTTACAATAGGATCCCTTAAGGAGGAATTGATTACCTTGAAAGATCTTGAGGAATGAGAATTGTAGGAGGGGGTCTATTGGAAACAGAAAGCTAGGATAGAGTGGCTTCAAGAGGGTGATAGAAATATGGCATTTTTCTTTAATTCAGTCAAGGCTAGAAGGTATGAGAATATGATATCTTCTCTTGTTTCCTCTCATGTAGAGTATCTAATTTCTTTAAGAGGTATCTCTAGGGATTCTTTGTAGCATTTTTCTTCTCTATACATGGAAGGTTCTCCATGTGCGATTGAAGGAAAAAACCTTATTTTGGCATGTATACCATCCTTAGTGTCTGTGGGAATGAATGAAAGACTTATTAGACCTATTACACTAGAAAAGTTGGAAGGAATTGCTTTCCACATGAAGAAATGGGGATCTCATGGTGATGGGTTTCCAATTGAATTTTTCAAAAAATTTAGTAAGTTATAAACTTTGACTTATTAGAGGTAATGCAAGAGTCTTGGAGGAGAAAATATATGTTGTGGGCTATGAATTATATGTTCCTAGATAGTATACCCAAGAGAGAAGGGGATAACTTGTTGATTTTTTTCAGACCCATAGCTCTCTACAATGTGGTCTATAATATTCTCTCCTAGTTGATAGAAGAAAGGCTTAAGTCATGCATTAATAGGCTTGTTTTTTATGAATAAATAGGATTAGTATAAGACAAACTAATTTTGGATGGTCATCATTATTGAGACTATCCATTCTATGGTGGCTCCTAAGGAGAGGGAAATGTTTGTTAAACTACATATTTCCAAAGCATATGATAGGGTCAAATGGTCATTTCTTCATAAAGTGCATCTTTCTTTTGGTTTTGGTGGTGACTAGGTTAATTGGGTAATGAGTTATGTTACGTCTACCTCATTTTTAGTGCTTGCCAATGGTGAGTCTTCTACCTTCCTTGGAACCTCAAGAGGCCTTCAACAAGAAGATCCCCTATCATCATATATGTTCATATTGTTGGTTGAGGGCTTGGGGAGATTCATTAATTATTAGGTTAATCAAGGTTTTATCCAAGGTGGAGTTGGGTTAATGGCCTACCTTCGTAATCACATTTGAAATTTATAGATGACACCATGCTAATGGGACTTGCCAAAATTAGAGAAGCTATTAATTTTAGGTGAATGTTGGATATCTATCTGGCAACCTCAAGTCAACATATCAATGAAGTTAAATCCTTTATTTTCTTTTTCAATATTCATCTTCTTATCCAACATCGGATTGCTTGTATTATTTGGTTTCAAATTAGAACTCTTCATTTAGTTTACCTTGGCATTTATCTTTTTATTGGCTCCCTACCCAAGGGGACTTGGAAAAATATGTTGGATTTAAGTTTGTGCATATGTTAGTCATTGAACCCATAAATGGCTTTCCTTTGCTGGGATAGTTTTACTTTTGAAATCTTTGGTCCAAGTTGCTTCATTAAGGAGTTGGATTTAGGTTGCTTCTATAAGTTTCATTAAGGAGTTGGATGCTCTCACGAGGAAATTCTTATAGGTTGGTAATCTAGCTTCTTAGAAGTGGATTCTAGTTAAGTGGGATATTTTTTATAGATCAAAGCAAGAAGAGGGTCATGGGTTGAGACAAGCTAGAATCACTAGTCAGGCATTGGAAGCTAAGTTATATTAATGATGGTGCAATAATCAGGATCAAGTCTGGGTTAGGATCCTCTCCTTTAAGTATTTGAGGGGGTTGTGAAGGAAGATGTTCCTAGGGTTTTCCCATCGGGTAAAGGCTCTGTGATTTGGGAAACTCTCAAGAAGGGGGCCAATTTGATTTAGAAGGGTTTGTTTTGGATTTGTAAAAATTTCTCGAAGCTCTTTTTTAGTATTGTTTTTGGGATGAGTACCTCCAATCATGTCTTTGTATCCTCATTTGTAGGGATTGTGCCATTTTTTTATGGAAGTTGGGTGGTCTCATCTTGAGAATTTCAATGTTTACTATAATTTGGGGCAAGTGGAGGTGGCTAGATGTAAGGACCTGTCTAAGTGGCTAGTTAGGGGTTTCACTGAAGATCAAGAAGAGTTAAGGAGGATTCTATTTGACAGAGCATGTAGTTCTCTAAGGGGGAATGACACCCTAGCCCAGAGTCCTAACTCGAGGGGGGTGTATTTGATGGCTTATGGTTATCAAGTGTTGAACTTTAAGAAATATGAGGGGATGGTAGTCATGTAGTGGAAGAATGTGGAACAAATTTTCTTCATCCAAATGCAAATTTTTCTTGTGGCTTATTTCTTGGAATAGGTGCCTTACTTTGGATAACCTTTGGAAGAGGGGTTTTCAGGTGTCATCAATTTATGTCCTATGTGGCAATAGTGAATAATGATCTTCTCATTTATTTTTTTAGTGCCCGTTATCTAGAGACATCTGGCATTTTTCGTCAGGAATTTGGAAGCGGCCTTATGTGCATGCTTCTTCTTTGAATGATTTTGGAGAATTTTGGGGAGGCCTCCAACTAAGGCTTTCTTTATTTAGGTGGCATGGAGTATTTGACCCTCATTTATCCTTTCCAACTATGGTTAGAAAGGAATCATAGGATTTTTTAGGAAGGAAGTTGATGGTCCAGGAACTTTGATAGAGAATTATTGGTATGGTTGAAGAGACAGTGAATGCTAGATGTGAAGTAAAGTATTTTTCCCCTTGGAGTGTGGGAAGGAGGAGGTGGAAAAGAGGTTGGGACTACATGGCAATGATCCAAAGTCATCTAGGGTGTTGAGGAGATGCCATTCTAGAAATAAAACCCAGAGGGATGGTAGATGGTCTTTACCATCAGTAGGTGTTGTTAAGGTTAATATTGATAGCTCTTCTAGGGGAAATCTTGGGCGTGTTGGGATTGGTGTACTTAGGAGAGATAATACTAGGAATGCCATTTTTCTCTTCTTCATATATAAGGGGAAGCAAACCAATAATCTTATGGAAGGTTTAGTTATTCTTATTACCCTTGAAAAAGCTTGTGCTATGGTTTGGCACAAGATTATTTGTGAGTTTGATTCTTAGATTTTGATTAACATGTTGAATGAGCAAAGGTTTGATGGTGCTAATTGGAAACTAGCTTCGGTGCCTCATCAGATCCTTTCATTGAGTATCATGCTTAATTTTGTCTCCTATGTTCATATCCCACGAGAGTGGAATAATGTGGCAAATTTCTTGGCTAAATGGGCCTCTGAGAATATAGGGAATTAGCGGGTGAAAAACTAGGAGCACTTATTCTAGGATCATTCCCAAAGTCTTGGTTAGATGATTAAGGAGGACATGTTTGGATGCAGGGACTCATTAGTTTGGTTTCCTAGGGGTTGGATTCTTCTCTAGGGATATGTATGTTGGTTTTTGGTGTGATTTATAATGATTTCCTCTTGATTTAATATATTTTTACCCCTCTTTCCAAATATATATGTATAATATGATTTGAAATATATTTAATATTATTTAAATAGTATATTAAATGCATAATTTAAATAATATTAATTATTAATATATTTATATAATTATATATAAATATATTGAGTATTAATAAGAATTATTAATTATTAATTATTATTATATAGCGTTAAATATATTATCATTAATATTATATATTATATATTTAATAAGTGTCATTACTATATAATATATTATTTAAATTATATTTAATATATTTTAAATATTATTTAATAATTATTTAAATGATATATGATGTTCAATGAAGAGTGTTAAGGGGAATGGAAATTGGTTGGCCAAAGGAACGGGTTAAGCTTAGACTACTTAGGTGGTAGAAGTGGGCATTCTTAACTTGTTCCTTTTGTTAAAATAGTTTAAAACGTATATTAAATATATAATATATGTTATCATATAATATATTTAATAATATATAATAATGATAATAATTATATAATAATTATTATTAATTATTAATTAATAACTAATTATTATTAAATTTATTATATATCTTTATACAAATATTTTAATAATTGATATTATATATTATTAAAAATAGATAATATACTTTTTTATCATTAATAATTAATTTTTATTTAAACTATAATGAATATATAATATAGAGATATCACCATTTTAATTGAGATATCACCTTATCTAGTAAATATTGGAGTTGCCAAGCATGAGTTTTTTGTTGTGCAACAACATGAAAAATAACCATGGAGTCACCTTCAATTATTAATGATTTGATTTGAAGAGATCTTGCAAGATCGAGACCCATGCTAAGGGCTTCAATTTCAGCCATATTGTTTGTTCCCACCGGCAACATTTTACAAGCTGCTCTAACAATGTTAGCATCAGAATCCATTATAACTATTCCAACCCCAGATTTTCCAGGGTTACCCCTTGATCTTAATTTTTATAGTGAGTTTTACTTAAAAACTCGTCTTGTGGTTTATTCCCTTCATCCAGAGGTATCAGACAGGGTGACCCACTTTCTCCTTTCCTCTTCATACTTATGATTGAAGGCTTAAGTAGATCAATAAGAAGGGAAAATGTTTTAGGGGAGTGGAAAGGCGTCCTAATTCCAAATATGCAGGAAGCTCAAACTCACAAACTCTTTGCAGATGATACCTTATTATTTGGTCATGCTTCAATACCTGAAGCTAAGGCAATCAAAAATATAATTACAGTTTATTCACTAGCCTCAAGTCAAAAAATTAACCCCTCAAAATCAAAAAACATTATGTTTAATGTTCCTAGATTTCATTCAAAACAGGCTAATAAAATTCTGGGGGTTCTCTATCAGCTCCTTGCCTTGCTCTTATCTTGGCATACCATTCTTTTCTGGAAATAACCTTCATGCATTTTGGGAGAGAATTAGCAAATTAATTTTGGACAGAATATCCCTTTGGAAGCACAAATGGCTTACTTTTGCTGGGAAAATCCAAATGGTAAAGTCTGTCCTAAATGCAATCCCTATTTACGTGATGTACATTTTAGAGGCCCCTTGCTACACCCTAAATATGCTAAAATCCATCCTACACTCCTTTCTATGGAATGATAATGTTGGGGGTAAAGAAAAAATACCACTCATAGTATGGGACAAGGTTTGTTTACCAAAAGATCTTGGTGGAACTGGTATAAGAAATCTCAAACTGCAAAATACAACTTTAGGTGCAAAGCTTACCTAGAAACTATATCAAAACCCACAATCAAGATGGGGGAAACTATTGTATTCAAAATATCTCTATTCATTCCCACGAGAATTATTTTTAGGGAATCCTTGTTACCAAAAGGATTGACAATCCGGAACTTCTTATCTTCATGTAGGTCTGTCATCCTTCCCCACCTCTCATGGATGATTCATAATGGTAAAAAAGATAAATTCTGGGAGGACATGTGGAATGGATATCATGTTCTTTCATCTTTCATAGAATGGGGGAATTTAAAGGAATGCCTAAAAAATCTATGGGGTCCCCTTGTTGTTGATTATTTTAATATTGAATATATTGACTCCATTCCAAGAATTATCTGGAAATCTATAGATAATTTAAATATCTCTCCATCTATTAAAGAAGCTTATAAAAAGGAGATGGATAAGAGGTGCATAATCTTCACACCTAAGGATGATGTCTTAATTTGGACTAAATCAAAATTAGGGGAATATTCAGTCAAAGAAGGTTACAATTCTCTTTTGACCTCATTAAATAAATCAGATCTTCCACATGTTCTATTCTAGGATGATTCTTGTCTTCCTAAAGCTGGTGCTTTTGCTTGGATTGCAGTTAATGGGAGGGCTTTAACTACTGAGACACTTGACAGGTTGGGTCTCATGAATGATTTCCCATGTGTTTTATGTGGTCATTTCTTAGAATCTGGGGATCATCTTTTCCTACACTTCCCATTTGCAAACCATTGTTGGTATTGGATTTTTTCAAAACTCGGTTGGTTCTCCATGGTCAGTCCTACCTTACCAATTCATTTCCAATCTTGGATCTTAATTTAGACAGCTTCTTTTTTCCACTGCCTATGGTTGTCACACCATCACTAGTATTGTGGTGCATCTGGAATGAAAGAAATAACAGAATTTTCAAGAACAAGGGTTCTTCTATTGAGGAGGTTCTTATTAAATTGGAATCTTCAATTTCAGAAGTTGTCAGATCTTACATCTTCAAGAAAGATGAATCTTTAAAATTGTTCACTAATTGGGATAGTTTTATAATTAAGAATTGGCCCCTTTTCAAATCCTTACCATTCCATGGAACTTTTTCTAATAAAATAGATAAGGTATTGGCCCTTAAAGAGGCTAAATGGACACCTCCACCTATTAATTTGTGTAAACTTAACTATGATGGGGCATTAAGGGGTAACCCTAGCAAATCTGGGGTTGGAATAGTTATAATGGATTCTGATGCTAACATTGTTAGAGCAGCTTGTAAAATGTTGTTGGTGGGAACAAACAATATGGCTAAACTTGAATCCCTTAGCATGGGTCTGGATCTTGTAATATCTCTTCAAATCAAATCATTAATAATTGAAGGTGACTCCATGGTTATTTTTCATGTTGTTGCACAACAAAAAACTCATGCTTGGCAGCTCCAATATTTACTAGATAAGGTGATATCTCAATTAAAATGGTTCAACACATTTTCATTATCCCATTGTTACAGGGAAGCAAATATCCTTGCTGACTTCTTAGCAAATAAAGCAATAAATGAGGAATTACCTTTTACAATTTTCAATAAGGAAAACTTCCCTCTAAAAAAATAAAATCTTAAAGGGGGTTGTCTACATGACATGTTTCTTGTTTTGGGCTTCTGGTTATTGTGGCATTGGCTGAGTCTCCACTAAAATTAAAAGGGTTATCTTGGCTTGATTCCTTTTATTGCAAAATAATTGTCTCAATATGAATACAGAGTTATTTTCCAACAAGGTTGTAGTGTAATCAGAGCACTTTGTTTTGAATCCAATTGCATACTATATTCCACCATTTATTATTATGTTTTCCTTTCTACGGTGGGCTCATAAGTTGTTGTTCATTGAGAATTTGATTGAGAATCCCTTGGTGGGATTAGGAGCTATATGACTTTTTAGAAATATTATGGCAGCATGTAGACAAAAGGGATCTAGAAAGTCTATATTACGTTCATGTTTTGAATAAATATGGGCAGAAACTATTGTTCATCTTCTTTCAAACTTTTGGGACAATAGAAGGATGATATCCTTCTACATAGTAGATGAATACTGTAGCATTTTTTTTTTCGGCTCTTAACTTTATGGTTGTCTGATCTATGCAATGTTACTTTCAGTGGTATTTTTATGAACAACATGATTGTTGTTGGTTGTGGTAAATGACCCAAAGAGTTTCAATCTGTTTAAGAATGAGGGACAATAGTAGAATGATATCCTTCTACATAGTAAATGACTACTATAGCGTCTTTTTTTCGGCTCTTAACTTTATGGTTGACCCATCTATGTAGTGTTGCTTTCAATAGTATTTTTATGAATAGCATGATTGTTGTCGGTTGTGGTAAATGACCCAAAGAGTTTTAATTTGTTTAAGAATGTTTTACATGGCCGCTTTGGGCTGCTCTTGTTTAACTTTGTATAATTTAGTTCTTGGCTCCTTTCCCATTGCTGGATTTATTCATAAGAATGATTTTCTTTCTAATGGTTGTTTTGGAGACTTTCTTTTGTTTTATCTGGACAGGAATTATGTGTGACAATTTTATGGAAACTATCGCGGGCTGCAACCGACTCAAGGAAACCTTCTCCTGAGGTTATGTCAGCCGGTGTAAATTTATTTCTAGCTTTGCACATACTACGAAGCTAGTTCCATTTTTCCACTTGATAAGGAGAGATGACTTGCTATTGTATCTTGTTATGGGTTTTTATCTTGAAAGGGGCTTCTCTGGGGGGGTAAAATGAAAAGGACTATTTGTTCAAATTGTACTATTTTTTTTCCTTTTGGGTTTGAGTGGGTCCTAGGTCTAGATTTTCTGTCTTTATTTTGGAGCTACAACCGAAGGTTTTCTTCCCTGGTTCTTTCCTGCCAGTATGCTCCTTTTGAACCAGGGACTGTAAATTCTTCTTTTTATCAATAAAATTTCAATGGCCTAGCCACTTTTATTAAAATATGTATATATATAATATATTTAAATAATAATTATTAATGATTAAATATATTATATAATATTAAATATAGTTTTGAAATATTATATTATATATTAATGATAAATACTAAATAAATAATACATTTAAAAAATACAAGAGAACTCAAATTGCAACACTTTACAGATTGATGGCGATGGTTGGGGATGTGCTTGCTTGTGGCCTATGAGGGCTCGGGCTACATGTCATTGTTTTCCTTTGCATTTCAATGTTTTTCCTTGGATTGTTTATTTCTCTTTGTGCTTATTCACGTAGGGGGGTGATCAATGAGTTTTGGGGGGTGTTGTCTTTGCTTTGCTTCCTTCAAGGTTTTTGTTGCTTGCAATCTTGGTTCGACCTCTTGTTTCATGTGTGTTGGGGTTTGTTTCTTTTCCTAAGGTCTTCTTTTATGTAGTGTGTGGGATCTCTTTGTTGTTTGAGTGGTACCGTTGTGGCCTTGTTGGGTGTTGAGGGTGGTGTTTTCCTATCTCTTGTGGTTTCTACTGCTTTTTGTTGGTTGGTGCATCAATGTTAACTTATTTGGCGCAGACTTGTTTCTCTTGGTGCATCAATTGTCTCACCCAACAATGAGTTTGGTGTGTTAGGTCAGGTGTTGACTGTGGCCTCTTTTTTCATTCGTGGTGCTCATTTGTTTCTCCTGCAGTCTATCTTGCATGCATACCTGTCTTGGGGCTTGAAGCGTTCAAGTTTTGGTGTGGGGTGATCCTTGGTTGGGGTTTGTGGGGGGGAGTTTTTTATGGCTAAGAATGCTCCTTTGGATGAGGTGATAGGGGATGTTGTGATGGGGGAGACTAGTGATGGGACTTAGATTATGCCCTCCCCTAGAGTGGGTTTGATTAGAAGTGGTACTTTTAAATTGCAGAAGATAAATGGGTGTTTGGAGAGGGCTCAAGCTCGACCGAGGTTCATGATTCAATTGGAGGCAGTGGTTGATGATCTAGAATATTACAACAAGCATGTTTTGATCTGCAAGTTTATGGGGATGAGGGTTTATCTTCCTTTCCTTGATCCTTGGATTTGTAAGACATGAATCTGAAGGGTGACTTTGATATTCTAATGGATGCTAATAACTTTTTTTGGGTGGATTTCTCATGTATTTTTAATCAGAACAAGGCATTTGAAGATGGATCATATTTTTATAATCAAGTAGGACTATTCATAAAACCATGGCATGTTGGCTTTAATTTAGTGGAAGAGCTACCGTCCAAGGTTCCAGCTTGGGTTCACCTTCCTTGGTTGTCGCTTGAATGTTGGAGAAGTGACATATTGCAGTCGATTGCTAAGTTGTTGGGAAAGCCTATTGGCCCTTCTCAGAAAACTTTACTGAAGTGGATTTTTTCTTATGCGTGTGTTTGTTTTGAGATTGGTTTGACTATTTGTTCTTGCTCCTAGACTCAACCTTTGGATTAAGAGATGTTTCCTTTCTAGTGTCTATTGTGTCATGAGTATGGTCACCTTCAGTGAAGGTTTCCTCGTGCTTCTGGTGTTGTGGGTGCAAGTAATGGGGCTTCTTAGTCTAATTCAAGGTTGGAGAAGGGTAAATCTCCCAAGCAGGAGGTGGCAGCATACAAGGATGGCTTTGTTCTGGTCAAGTCTTGTAATCATGGTCAAGGGAAAAAGAGATCTCTCAAGGATAGGCAGGAGGAGGAAACTTTCAATATATTTGAGGCTTTGGATGAGTTAGTTTGGGAGGAGGGGTTCCTAGCTGATATGCAGTTGGAAGTTGGATCCTATGTTGTCTGATGAGTAGCCTTCGGTGATTTCCAGGAGGGATCTAACTGGTGATCTAGGTTCACAGATGGATGTTTTTTTGTCTCCTTTGGCTCCAACTCTAGGTGTTGGAGGTGGAGTGATCATGGATTCTAGAGGCTCCTCCATCATTGGTGGAGTTATCTCGGAGGTGTGGGGTGGTTCTGACTTAGGTAAAAATAATTCTTCCTCCTCTACCTTAGTCTTGGAGCAACGAACTCTCAAGAAGGGGGTTCCTGAGAAACCTTCTAAAATTTGTCACAAGAAGGACCAAGAAAAGGTGAAGCTAGTTGGTGAGACATTGGTTGAGACTGGTTCGGTGAAGATGATTGATACTCACTTCTCCCAACCTCTGTGATGATTGTACTTTTTTGGAATGTGATGGGTTTGAATAGCATCCCTCAACAAAAGGATATCCATGATCTGGTTCATGTTCATTCTCCAAATGTGGTCTTCCTTCAAGAAACTAAGTTATCAATTGATAGTATGTCGTGTGTGGCTTCAAAGATTTTGGGTCATGGACAATGTCAATGTATGGGAGTTCTTAGTAGCTCTGGTGGAGTGGCTTGTCTATGGGATCCTTGGAAAGTCAGACCAATTTGGTGGCTCTCCTGCAGGGGTTCAATTTCCTATGTTGCTTCTCATCTTGAGTCAAGGGAGAGGGTTCTTTTCTCTAATATTTATGCTCTGATTGACTATCAAGGTAAAGCTTGGCTGTGGGATCATGTTAGATATGTGAGGTCTCTAGATCCTTATCTATCTTAGATCTTGGCTGGGGACTTTAATGTTATCTTCTATTTAGAGGAGAAGTGGGGAGGTAGTGCTCACCTCGAGCCTTCCTCGGGGCTCTTATAGGATAATGTGGCTTTTTTGAAGTTGTTTGAAATTAAGCCAGTTAATGGAGTCTTTACTTGGAGTAATCAGAGAAGTGGAGATGCTCCTATCTCTGAAAGACTGGATAGATTTTTGGTGTCCAGTTTTTGATGGGGGACAAGTGGGTGATTAGTTAAGAGATATTGGATGGATGGGGCTCTGATCATTGGTCAATTAATCTTTGTGTTGAGTTACCCCAGCATTGTGTTAAGCAGTCTTTTAACTTCCAAATTATGTGGCTTAGGGACGAGTCTCTTCATGATCTGCTTCCCAACTGGTGGTGTATTGGGAAACCAACTTTTGGCACTGTTATGTACTCTTTCTCCAAGAGGCTTCATTATGTTAAGTATAGGTTGAAGTGTTGGAATAGACAACACTTTGGTAATCTATTTCATGCAAAACAGAATGCTTAGATAAGCTTGGCCTTGATCACTAGGTAGATTCTTGACCAAGGCCTCACTAAGGAACTTCGATTGTTAGAGGTTGCTGCAATGAAGGACGTGGAGGAATCGGAGTTAAGAGAAGAGATCTTTTGGAAATAGAAGTTCTGAATTGAGTGGCTCCAAGCTGGTGATCGGAATACTTCTTTCTTTGAAAATTTTGTTAAGGATCAAAGACAAGGTAATGTTATTTCTTCTCTCTTGTTGCTGGATGGAGAGATTTTGTCCTCTTTTGCTTCTATTTTTGCTAAATTTGTTCACTTTTTCTCTGCTTTATTTTCAGAGGACTCGCCTCCTGCAAAAGAGGATGAAGCTAGGATCTTGGATTGTATTCCATAGCTAGTCTCTAATGAAATGAATAAATCTTTGCTTACTCCCATTACCTTGTCAAAGCTCAAGAATGTTGTGTTTCAAATGAAAAATGGTAAAGCTCCCAGGCTAGATGGGTTCCCAGCGGAATTTTTTCAAGAATTTTGGGAAGTGGTTAAGATGGATACCTTGGAGGTTGTTCAGGAATCTCTAATGAGTAAACAAATGTTGAAGTCTCTAAATACAACCTTTTTAGCTCTCATTCCAAAGAAGTACGGGGTCAATTCTCTAGATATTTTTAGACCAATTGCTCTATGTAATGTCATTTACAAAATAATTACTAAGTTGATATTTGAGAGGCTAAAACCTTGCTTAAGTGGATTAATCTCAAAGGAGAAAGGGGGTTTTGTTGTTGGTAGATATATTATGGATGGTGCCATTATTGTTGTGGAGACTATTCATTCCATGCAGTATTCTAAGGAAAAATCTATGTTTATCAAGTTGGATATGGCTAAAGTGTATGATCGGGTTAAATGGAATTTCTTATTTAAGATTCTTGGAGTGTTTGGCTTTTTTGGTGACTGGATTGAATGGATTAAGAGTTGTGTTACTACTTCCTTTTTGGTGCTAATTAATGGGGCACCCATGGATTTTTTTTATGCTTCTAGAGGACTCAGGTAAAGGGATCCTTCGTCTCCCTTCTTATTTATCTTGCTTGTTGAAGGATTGCAGAGGTTTATTCAGTCTCGGGTAGAGAGTGGATTTATTTAGGGGTGGAGTTGGGGAAATGATATTTCCCCTAGTCTCACCTTTAGTTTGTAGATGGTATAGCTTTGATGGGCAAGGTGAAGGTTGAGGAGGCTATTTGATGGCACAGTGTGTTGGAAAGTTACTTGATTGCTTCAGGACAACATATTAATGAGGGGAAGTCTTTCATATACTTCTTCAATACCCCTAAGATTATCCAAAGGAGAATAGCTGGAATTCTTCATTTCTAGATTGGTTTGCTCCCCTTTGTTTATCTTGGAATCCCTCTTGCTATTCATTCACTTCCTAAATGGTTTTGGCAAGAGGTTCTTGATAAATTCAGAAGCTTTTTCATTCATTGGACTTGTAGGTGGCTTTCTTTGACTGGTAGAGTGACTCTTTTAAATTCGGTGTTTCATGCTCTTCCTCTTTACAAATTTTTTTTTCTCTCTACTCCCTCCTGCTTCATCAAGGACTTTGAGAGATAGACTCATCAGTTCCTTTGGTCAGGTAATTTGCTTCATAGGAAGTGGATTTTGGTTAAGTGGGAAGTTGTTTGTAGGCAGAAGCAGGAAGGTGGGCTTGGCTTGTGTAGGACTGATCTGAATGGATAGGCTTTAGATGCTAAGTTGTATGTGTTGGTGTTCTCAGTAGCATCGGTTGTGGGCTAAAATTCTCACCTTTAAATACCTAGGGATGGTGGAGAGTGTTGAGGTTGCCATATTTAGCTTGGAGGGGAAAGGTTCTATGATTAGGGGTACTCTCAAAAGGGGTACCAAGCTTCTTAAGCAGGGGATTTTGTGGATTTTCAATAGTGGTCAGGATGTTCTCTTTTGGCATGATTCTTGGGATGGATATCCTCCCATTTTTTCTTCTCATCCTCACCTACAAGATTTGTGCCAGCTTTTTATGGATGCGGGCTAGTGTTGTGTGGCTAATGTCAAATCCTAGAAAACTATGGGTCATATTATGGTGTCTAGGTGGAAGGATCCTTTGGAGTGGCCTCCTGGTGGTGTGGTGGAGGATCTTCAGGAGCTGGCCAAGATTTTATTAGGTTGTGGGTGCAATTCTCTTCCTAGGAAAGATGTGTTGGCTTGGTGTCCTGATCCAAAAGGTAAATTTTTGATGGCCTTTGGCTATCAAGTTTTGGATAAGCAGTTGTTTGTGAGCATTGAAGTTTCTTGGTGGAAGCATGTCTGGAATAAGTTTGCTTGGCCTAAGTGTAACTTCTTCTCTTGGTTAGTGGTTCAAGGAAAGTTTCTTACTTGGGAGATTCTTTGGAAGAGGAGGTTCTAGGGCCCCTCCATGTGTGTTATGTGTGTTAAGCATGATGAAACTTTTCTGCATATTTTCTTCCAGTGCTCTTTTACAAAATTTGTTTGGCATTTCTGGTGGAATCTCTAGAGCCTGTCGTATTTCCATGTTTCTTCTTTGGAAGAATTTTGGAGGAGATAGGGACCCTCTCCTACAAAGACCTCTTTTCTTAGTATTTCCTAGATCATTGGTCCCAGTTTGATTGTTTGGCATATTTGGTTGGAGTGTAACAAGAATATTTTCTTAGATAAGAAGTTGCTTATTAGGCAGCTTTGGGTGAGAATTTTGGGGGCTCTTCAAGAGACCCTAACTACAAAGTGTGATTTATCTGTTTCGGTTGATCCTAGAGATTTAGGAGTGCCTAATGCTCTTGGTCTTGTTGTGAGGGGCAGGAAAAATGTGAGAAGTGGGCATCATAGTTGTGGGAAGGAGAGGGTTTCTTGGGTTGGCTTTTGGTGCCCTCCTTCCCTGGGGGAGTTGAAACTTAATACAGATGGATCTTTTAGGGGTAACCCTGGGCATGCTGGAGTTGGTGGCATTGGAAGGGATAGCATGGGGGTGGTGGTCTTTTTCTTCTCCATGTATAGAGGGTTGCATACTAATAATCTCATGGAGGATATTGCTATTCTTTTGGCAGTTGAGCATGCAGTGGGCCTTGGGTGGCATTGGATTGTATGCAAGTCTAACTCTCAAGTTTTTATTGAGTTGTTGTAGAAGTGTCATTTGGAGGATGTGAACTGGCAGGTGGTTGTGGTAGTTAGGTAGATTGTTTCTTTGTGTTCCTCTTTAGATTCCATTATTTTTTTCCATATTCCTCGAGAGTGGAATAAGGTGGTTGATGATTTGGCTAGATGGGCTATAGAGAGGATGGTTTCTTGGTATGTGGATGATTGGGACAACCTTCCTAGTGATTTGGCCCCTATTTTGGAGGAATGGGTTACAGAGGACATGAGGTGCTTCTTGGGTGTGAATTAATTCTTTTCTTTTTTCAGCCCTTGGTGGGCTTGTTTCTCTTGGCTTTGTAATGTTCTTTTGTTTCAATAAATTTTTAACCTCTTTTATTGAAAGCATATATATAATACATTCAATCATATAACATATTTAGCATTAATATTATATATCTATATAATATCATTATCAGATAATATTAAATATCATATAATAATAATTAATTAATAGCAAATATATTATATATTATTAATATAATACATTTTTTTTGTTTGGTAATGGGTCAAAGCCGAGGTGCTTTTGACTAGAGTAAAGAACTAGTGAGACCACATTGTTGAGGGGCCTCATCCTCAAATATTTTCGGCACTCAAGTAACACCCTTATATCTCTGTGTGTTGTTCACAACCTTATCTCTCCAAGACCAAGCATGTAGAACCGCGAGCCCGAAAGCCCAGCAGGGACCCCAAGGGGTGAAAGACTCACGAGGGTCCGATAGAGAACTGTCAGGCATCAAATACTCATGTGGGTTCAACATTAGTCCATGAGCAGCACACGCTGACAAGAAACTGTATTCATGAGAAGCACACACCTACAAGGTCCATGAGCGCACCTAGCCCAGCAGGGTCAAGCATGATTAGTCACCACATCCACCAAGATCAGCTACCACTTTATTTTTACCTTTGATACCAAGGTGACACCAAATCGATGTAAACACCGCTATTGGTCCAAGTGGGGATTTGAACCTTGGTTGCCCCACAAATGGGAAACCATCTCACCATTACATTAACAGGTGATCCCCATTTTATTAATATAATACATTAATTATCATTAATAATTAATATTATTTAAACTATATTTAATATAATATATTTAGTATTAAAGATAATATATTAATAATTAAATATATTATATAATACTAAATATAATTTAAATAATTTTTTAATTTTAAATCTATTTAAATAATTATTTTAAGTTCAAAGATAAAAAAATTAAGTTAAAAGATTTAACTATTGCCATATGAAAGTGCTTGCGGAGAGAGAAACCAAGTGTAACGGAGAATAGAGCAAGAACAGAATAAGACTGGAGCCCACGAATCATGAAAAAATTCAAGTCGTTAGAGTGTGTTGGTTAAGCCTAGTCTTGTAAACCTAGAATGTTTATTCCCATCTAGAGAAATTAAATGCAAAGTCTAGGCATACATAACACTAGAAGCCTTCTAGAACATGGAATATAATTATAGACACCTAAAAATGACTAATGCATTTTCATCTTATTGTTTCATCATTATCCTTATCATTTCTTGTATTTATAATTATTTGAATATTTTTTTATTATTTTTTTATCGATAAGCATGTAGCAAGAGTTTCTTTGTATTGATATAGAAAAAGTATTACATTGTAGATTTAGTGCTTCAAAACAAAGATATCTCTTGGTAGTGTTTTAGTAGTCTACTCTAAATTATTATTTGCTTCAAGGGTGAACAAAATCTCAAGCCATAGGATCTACAAAGTATACTATATATTAAATTTTACATACAAAAGATATACTTTTCTTAGCTTTTCATCATTACCATTATACTATTCCTCTTCGTCCATCTCTTGATTGATGAGGCTATACATCCATTTGAGCTCAAAGATGGGTTCCACATTTTTCATACCTCTCAAGAATGAACAACCCTTTGTAACTTTGTTTTGATGTTTCTCCAAATTCCTCCGAGGAAAAATTCACCAAAAATGGTAGCCACTAGACCTCTAATTTGTCCACCAACATAGGATTATGTCCCTCTACTACAGAATTTCGAACCCCAGCCTTTTCACACACAAAGTGGCATCCAACCTATTGAGAATTTTTTTATCAAATCCTTCATCAAGCCCCACACCATCTCTTTTAGCTCTCCCAAATCAAGTAGAGAAACCATGAACCTAGAGGCAAATATTGGTTTACCCTATATCTATCCTTCACCACCATGAATTCATCCCCTAGCACCCATTTTATTGTTGTCAGCACCAACCCATGGTGCATTTTAAAGACTATCTTGATCCTATGCTCTATAATTTCCCCTAAGAAAGTAATTTGTCTCTTGGTATGCACCAATATGATATGTTTCCATCTTACCTCTTCTAGGAAATTATTAACGCTAAGACAACTATTATGCACCCTAAACTCTCTACCTTTAATAGGAAATGATCCCCTTCTTCGCATGAGCTATCGCATATCCCAACTAAAAAAATTACCAAAAATCTTTCAACATCTTCTTGGTAATTATTATTTGGCCCTTGATATTTTATTATCACTTGAAATGAATTAAAATTTTGACACTCTTTTCATTACAAGGACTATTGAATGTCAAATCATACAAAAAATAGAAGATAATTCTTATATCACCTTTCCAAATAATCATTGGTCTTGTCATGGTTGTTGAGAGCCTTGTTCGATCTTAAAAGTTCCCTCGATTGCTAGTTTGGTAAGTCTATCTGCCTCCATGTTGGCCTCCCTATATACATGGTTGGTAATGAAAATTTTTAATATGGCTATCCTCCAAGACTTTATCCAAATTCCCTTTTAATTTATAATTTTGAATGAGTATGAATCAGATCATGTTTATCATAATTATTTAGTCGCCTTCTACTTCTAAATTTCTAGTGTTATGCCTATGGTATAGTTCCAATTTAAACATAAGTTCTTGAATTTTTGTTATTATTCATCCCTTTTGCTAGGGAAAAGGAGGCACTACCTATTATTTTCCCTTCCCAATTTTGTATGATATTGTCGGCTCCAAAGGCACTAGGGTTGTCTTTGGAGGTGCCATCAAAATTCAATATACAACAACCCTTCACCAATGGATACCACTTAGCCTTTTCTCTATCCTTTTTGTACTCTAAGCCTCCTACCCCACACACCAATGGAGGATGCAACCCATACCAGTTTTTCATTATACTACTATCCCACAGCATCCATGACTTTTTTCTTGAATTTTGATTAATTATTATGTTATTTTATACTTCTACTATAGTTTCTTCAACTTTATTTCGAAAGGATGGTAGGTTTAATTATTTTTCTTAAAAAAATTATCTATACCTTTCCTTCCATATTTCCCAAGTCAAAATTGAAGGACATAATGTCCAAAGTCACAAAATAGTAGTATTCTTATTAATTATTTGCCATGATTTAAAAAGACTTAATATGTTACTCAGAAGGGCACATTTCCATCCCAATTTGGTACATAACCAACACCAACATTCTTGTGCAAATTGGCATCCAAGTGGTATATGATATGGGTCCTCTTCCTCACATCTACAAAGAGAGCACCTTGAAGGGCCATTATACCCCATTTTTACAAATTTGATTGTTGTTAGAATATTTCTTTGAAGTGCCACCCATACAAAGGTCCATACCTTTGGGAGGCAGAGTGTTAGTTAAGGTGACATTAACCTTGTAATACTATGTCATTTGTATGTATCCATGTTCCTTGGAATGTGGTCTAGGGGACATGCGAGAAAAATATTAAATTTTGGCATGTTATAATTGTATTTTAAAGAGGGGATTTAATTTTGGTGGTTGTTACACATCAAATATAGATAATGAAGCTTTCCTAAGCATCCAAAATGGAATATGAAAGTTTTTGGAGTGGGAATCCAAGATTGGAAAAGAAAAGGCGTTCGTTAGTGTTCCATCGGGAAGTGGAAAAGTCACTTGAGCATCTAGAAAGAAAGGAGTTGGATAGGCTATGGGTTAGGAAACCATGTGAGAGGCTTCAATTTCCAATTAATATTTTTATTATGTATTTTTGTTTTCCATGAAGAGGGGCGTGGGTTTTTTTAGGTGGTTTTGTGTTGTTTTGGTTTACCATTCGTGGTTTTACCTCCCACAATTTCTATAAATTGGATCCATGGGATGGTAGTTTCATATTGAGTTCTTGCAAGTAATAGGGTGTTGTTGGGATTATCAGATATCATTAGTGAAGTGTATTATTGTGTACTCTCATTGGAATATTAATAATATACTTGTGCTCTTTACTCAAGTGGAGTTTTTTCATGAAAGGGTTTCTCCACATAAATTTGGTGTCACATTTTGTTTATTGATTTCTATATTGTGATGTATGTTGCAATCACATGTTTATTTTTTATTTTGTAATCTGATTTTCAGATCTGAATTCACTTGCATAAGTTCATATTGTAGCTTTCCTTCACCTTGTTTTTCAACATTTGGTATCAAAGCTAACGGTTTTGTTGAGAAGGGGATGCATTTCTCTTAAGTGTTGGAAGGGTTTTTTGCTACAGTGGGAGATTTTAATTTGTGGTATATTGCATATTTGTGAAGAGGATTATTTTCCATGGATTCTATCTCTCACCAGGATATTGAGAAATTCAATGGCACAAGCTATGAGATGTGGAAATTGAAGATGGAGGATATCCTTGAAGAGGGAGATCAGTGGTCGCAAGTTTCACAAGAAACCAAAGCAGCTGCAATGTCTAACAAAGATTGGAAAAGTTTTGACAAGAAGGCATCAGGAACCATACTGTTGTGTCTCAAGGATTTCATCCTCTTGAATGTCTCAACAAAAGAAACCACATACAAGTTGTGGAAAAGGATAGGTGATATTTATCAAACTAAAAGTTTATCTAACAAGTTATATCTCAAAAGACAATTATATTCATTAAAAATGAAAGATGGCGATTCTATTGTGAACTATTTAAATGTTTTTAATTTGATTATAAGTCAACTTGCATCAATATATAAAGATAAATGTATCTTGTTTCTTTGTTCTTTTCCTGAATCTTGGGAAAATATAATTGTTTCCATAAGTAGTGGTAATTATGTAGAGCCAAAGATGGACAACATGATTTCCATACTTCTATTAGAGGAGATCAAGAGAAAGTTTATGAATTTTGGCTCCCAAGATGTCTTTCATGTGTAAGGAAGGTCCAAAGAGAAAGGGCCTAAAGGAGATAAAAAGAGGGATAAGTCTAAAGGACATTCTAAGACCCCCATAAAGAGCAGAGTAAAATGTTAGAAGTGTGGTAAAAGATGAAATGTAAAGGAGTGTAAGAAAAAGAAAAATAATGTTGATTCCTCCATGGAAAATTCCTCTAATGATGATTTTGATGCTTTATTTATTTCAGATAAATCTATTAGTGATGATGCTTGGCTTATTGATTCAGGCTGCTCCTACCACATGACTCCTCACAAGGAGTGGTTTACTTCTTACAAATCTTATGATGGGGGAGATTTTTTCCTTGGTGATAACAACACTAAGAATGTTGTTGGTAAGGGAAAGATAAAGTTTTGTTTCAGTGATAGGAGGATTAAATCCCTTGATGATGTTTTATATATTCTGGGACTTGTGAGAAATTTACTTTCAATATCCAAGTTGAATGATTCTAGAATGATTGTGACATTTGACAAGTATAGTTGTAGGTTGGTAAGAGGGAGTTTGGTGATAGCTAAAGGATCTCAAATAGGGACTTTGTTAGGATAAATATCTATACTTTATGTAACTCTTCCAATGTAACTAGCACTAAAAATACATATATATTGTGGCACCATAGATTGGGTCACATTGGTGAAAAAGGTATTAAGACCGTTCTTAATAAAAATTTGGTTAACGGTATTTCTAATTAGAAAATTTGATTTGTGTGAGCATTGTGTGTTTGGTAAATAAAATAGATTTCCATTTCCTAATGGAACTAATAAGGCAAAGAGATTATTAGAGATCATTCATTCATATGTTCATGGACCAATGGATGTTGACTCTTTGGGTAAATCTCAATATTATGTCTCTTTCATTGATGATGTCTCAAGACACACATGGATTTATTTTATGTGTTCTAAATCTAATTTTTTCACTAATTTTAAGGAATTTAAGGCCTTAGTTGAGAAGAAATTAGATTATAAGATAAAAGTATTGAGATATGACAATGAGGGTGAATATTGTTCTAGGGAATTTGATGAGTTTTGTATGCATGCAAGTTTTGTAAGCATGTTGAGTGGTTCTAAGCTTTATAGATGCTTTTGCACATAAGTGGTCGGTACTACTTGTTATTTCATTAATAGATCTCCTTGTTCAACTCTTGTTGATAAAACTCCTTATGAAGTTTGGATAGGTAGAAATCCTTTTGTTTCACACTTAAGGGTCTATGGTTGTGAGGATTTTTTTCATGTGCCTCAAGAAAAGCGATCTAAACTGGATCCAAAAGCTCAAAAATGCATGTTTCTTGGTTATGGTGAGAATGTAAAAGGTTATAAGGTTTAGAATTCTCTAACCCATAAAATGATCTTTTCTAGAGATGTGATTTTCAGGGATTTTAGAGCTTACTCAAGAGAAGAACAACCAAAGGATAAAGATAATACAAAGGCAGTGCACTTCAAGACATAGATTGAGAAGCAGGAAGATGCACATGTGGAAGAACAATTAGATGGATCTGAAGATGGAGAAGAAGAAGAGGGTTCAAATAGTTCAAAGGATGTGTAGGAGGAGCACACAGAAGAAGAAGAATAGGTATATCCCACTACTCCTACCTTGAGGAGGTCCAGAAGGAAATATAATCCAATTGACAAGTATATCCCATCAAATTTTTTGTTGTGTATTTGCTTTGTTGAGTACTGATGATGAACCTAGATCCTACAAGGAAGCTCTCTCTTTAGAGGAAAGTGAGCCTTGGTTGTAGGCCATGCAAGAGGAGATGATGGCTTTGGATAGTTGTGACACCTAGGATCTTGTTAGTTTTCCCAAAGGAAGGAAGCCTATTGGATGCAAGTGGGTTATTTAAAAAGATATTTGGAGCAAATGGTCAGTTAGAGTGGTACAAGGTCAAATTAGTGGCTAAGGGCTACTCCTAGAGAGAGGAAGTTGATTTTGGTGAGATTTTATCTCATGTTGCTAAATTAACTTCTATTAGATTCATATTGTCTATTTCTACTACAATTGATTTTGAGATAGAGAAAATGGATGTTAAAATTATTTTCTTGCTTGGGGATCTTGAGGAGGAAATTTATATGCGACAGCTTGATGGTTTTGTTTTGAAAGGAAAAGAACAATTGGTTTGCAAGTTGAAGAGATCTTTTTATAGTTTGAAACAATCACCCAAGATGTGGTACCAAAAGTTTGATGCTTTTGCATTGAATTTGGGTTTTCTTAGGAGTGGAGAGGATCATTATATGTATATTAAGGTTATTAATGATCAAATTCTAATTATTGTCGTATATAATGATGATATGTTGATTATTGGTAACAACAAAGTGATGATTAGTGAGCTCAAGACATAGCTTTCTGTAACATTTGATATATGGACTTGGGGGCTATAAAATATATTCTTGGGATAGAAATTAGAAGAGATAAGGTTCATAGAAAGCTTTGGTTAAGTCAGAGTAAGTATGTTGATACCATTTTGCAGAAGTTTAATATGCATGGTTGTAAGACAATTAGTATTCCATTTCTGGTTGGTAATAAGTTGAGCTTAGATATATGTCCTAATATTGATGATGATTTTGATGATATGTCTATGGTTACTTATGCTAGTGTCATTGGTAGTTTGATGTATGTAATGGTTTGCACTAGACCAGATATAGCCCAAGCAATGGGAGTTCTAAGTTGGTTTATGTCTAACCTTGGTAGAGAGCATTGGACTTTAGTTAAGAGGATGTTTAGATGTTTTTGAGGTAGTTCTAATTATTCTTTGGTTTATGGTGCAATCATGGTAGGAAGGTTCCAGAAGGAACAGTCCAAACCATGTAGCAATGAGTCAACACAGTAGAAATAACACAAGAAATTGATATGCGAACATGAAACTTTATTGAATTAATAATCTCACATGTAGTACATTCCTCATGGGTGAATATCCAAGGCTCAAAGGCCTACCACAAGGGCATTCAACACTACAACTAGCTAGAAGGTCTTATTACATGCCCCGGAAGGGTTTATGCAAAATATCTTGATTCTAAATCTTACTTCTAAAACTACCAACTTCTCATGAGTTATAAATACTTATAAATATGCTTCTCAACCTCCAAAAAAGGTTTGTGTCGATCACAAGGGTTCATAAACCCGATGAATGAACATACAAAAGGGTCGGCCTACAGATATGAAAAGATAAGTCCACATAGAAATAAATAACTTTTGAATCTCCATGATAGGCCTCGATGAACCAAAGATTTTTGTATGATGTCCCAATAAGCTCTGCATGATCTAAAATAGGTTTGCACTATGGATTCTGGACCAAGTCGGCCCTAATGCTCTTGACTAGAAAATACAGTGGAATTTAGGGAGCGATAACTTTCGATAGACTAATCCAAATGATGTGAATTTTGGATATGTGATAGATTTAGATGTGTAGATGTTATATCCTACTCTGCAAGCTGATAAACAATGATGTGGTAAAATGTGGAAAGAAATATTAAAAATGATACTTAATGCAATACAAGAAAAGAAGTGTTTTTGGTTAACACGTGATTGCTTTACAACCAGGGATACTCCTACATCAAACACTCAAAGTTGGAGGAAAAGTGAATCCCTCACTTTCTAGGGCTAAGAGGAAAACCAAGATGATCCACCTCAGCCTAAGAAATTCATAATGAATCCTCCATTGGTCTACCTTTCCACTTCACAAGATATTATGTGTATTGCTTGTTTCTTGTGCTCCTTCCAGTTTTGGTATTCAAAATCTACTCAATCTCTTCTGGTGTTTGGTGTGGTAATTCCTCCTTCAAATCTACTTCATCACTACTGCCATCATGAAACTCATATATGTTTGTCACATTGAAAATAGGTGATATACCTAATGTTTCCAGTAACCCTACTTCATATACATTACCAAAATCAAACTTCCTTATAATCTTACACGGTCCAAACTTCCTCATCTTCAACTTATTATATGTTCCCACTAGAAATCTCTCCTTCCTTAGATATACCATTACTTCATCTCCAATAGTAAATTATTTATGTCTCCAGTGCTTTTCTGCCTTCTCCTTATACTTACTGTTCATTTCTTCTAAATGCTTCCAAACCTAATTATGCAATGTCTCCATGAAATTTGCAAACTCTTCTACCTCCGCACTCCTTTTATCCTCCCTATTGATGTCTCTTAATTCTAAAACTCCTCTAGGATGTGTTCCAATAACAATCTGAAATGGTTTCTTCCTTGTACTCTGATTCACTAAATTATTGTATGCAAATTCTACCTATGGTAAAACTATATCCCAACTTTTCCTTATCTCCAACCAAACATCTCAACAAGTTACCCAAACTTTCGTTTATTACCTCTATTTATCCATCTGTCTATGGGTGGTATGTTGAACTAAACTTCAAATCTATCTTCATCTTCTTCCATAATGTCCTCTAAAAGTATCCAATGAACTTGGTGTCTATGTTTGAAACAATACTTGTAGGTAATTCATGCAATCTCACAATATCCTTGAAAAATAAGTCAGCAATGTGCACATCATTAGTCTTCTTACAAGGAATGAAATGTTCCATTTCAGAAAATATTTCCACCACTTCTATGATTGAATCATATCCTCTCTGTGTTCTTGACAATCCCAATATGAAATTCATACTTATATCCTCTCAAGGTCTCTCTAGTATTGTCAAAGGTTTATACAATCCAGTATTCTAACTACTCCCTTTTGCATCTTGACAAATTCTACAACTTTGAGCATAGTTCCTTACATCCTTATATATTTGTGGCCAAAAATAATGTCCACTTACCAAAGCTACTATTTTATCCACTCCAAAATGTCCTACTAAACCTAAACTATTCTTCTCCTTGATCAAATTCTCCCTCACTGAACTCCTTGGTATACACAACTAATTTCCTTTAAATAACATACCTTCTTGATTGAAATAGTCCAACCATTGGCTCTGATATGTCACTACTAGTTCTTTACATGCTCTCCAAGCTTCACCAAAATCTACATCATCCTTATACATATGCTTCAATTCCTCAAATCCCAAAATCTCCACTCTCATCTATGTCAGCAAATTCCTTCCACTCAATGCATCTGCAACTTTGCTTGACTTACCACTCCTATGCTTCAACACAAATGTATAACTCTACAAGAACTCAACCCATCTCATATGTCTTTGGTTCAACTTCCCTTGGTTGTTCAAATATTGCAAAGCTTGATGATTTGTATACAACATGAACTCCTTAGGAAACAAGTAATGTCTCCACTTCTTCAAGGCTTGAATTACATGGCATAAAATTAAACTGAATATCTTCTTCTGGCATCATTCAACTTCTCACTTAAATAGGCTAGAGGTCTTCATTCTTGACTCAACACTACTCCAATTTCATTTCCACTTGCATCACAATCAACTTGAAATAATTTGTCAAAATCCAGTAATGCCAACATTGGTTGTTCTGTCACCTTTTGCTTCAAAAATTCAAAATTTCTTTGTGCTCTAGATGTCCACTTCAATTCCTTATTATCTCCTCTCATTTTCTCTATCATAGAGTTACAAACACTACTAAAACTTCTAATAAACTTTTGGTAGAAACTAGCTAGTCCATGGAATGATCTCACCTCTCCAATGTTTACCGGTGTAGGCCAATCAATAATTGCTTTCACTTTCTCAGGGTCCATCTTCAATCCTTCAACAGAAATTAAAAAATCCAAGATATACTAACTTTATCTTCATAAAGCTACACTTCTTGACATTAATCAGCAACTTCTCTTCCCTCAACCTCTACAATAATTGTCAAATGTGCCACAAATTCTCTGCTCTAGTCTTACTAAAAATCAAAATATCATCTAAGTAAACAATGAAAAACTTACCCAAGAATTTCTTCAGTACCTCATTCATAAATCTCATGAAAGTGCTTGGTGTATGGGTCAATCCAAAAGGAATCACTAACCACTCATACAATCCTTCATCAGTCTTAAATGCAGTCTTCCATTCATCGCCCTCTTTGATTATGATCTAATGATAACCACTCTTTAAGTCAATCTTTATGAAATAATTTTCTCCACTCAAACATTCCATAGTGTCATCTATCCTTAGCAATGGGAATCTATACTTGACAATGATCCTATTGATTTCTCTATAATTTGTACATATTCCCCACTCTCCATATTTCTTAGGTGCGAGTACAAAAGGTATTGCACATGGGCTCAAAGTTTCTCTGATCAACCCTTTCCTCAACAACTCTTATATTTATCAGTTCAACTCTAAATTATCTATCAGTGTCATTCTATGTCTACCTTGTTTGGAAAACTTGCTCCTGGTATAAGATCTATATGATGACTTATGCTCCAGATTGGTGGCAATCCCTTGGGTACATTATTTGACATGATATCTTTGTACTTTGTCAACAATTTTGCTACTTCTTCATTCTTTGTGATAGGGTTCACTATCTTCAGACCAGTGCTCTTCTTTGGAATTAATTCAAAACACATATTCTCATTCCTCAATCCATCAAGAAATTTCCTTCCATCTACCAAACATAATCTGGTAGTGCCACAAACTTCAGTCTTCTCCTCCTCCTCTAAAAGTATCAACTTGATTTTCTTTCCATTTGAAGTCATAGTGTAAGTGTTCCTTCTTCCATCATGAATAGATTTCTTATCATATTGTCATGGTCTTCCTAATAGTAAATGGCATGCATCCATAGAAATAATATCACACAAAGCTTCATCCCTATATGATCCAATACGAAATTTCACCAAACATTGCTCATTCACCAAAATCTTATGATCATCTTGAATCTATGTTATCCTATAAGGGTTTGGGTATTTCAATCTCTCCAAATTCAACTTGGTTACCATCTCTTCTAAAACTAGATTATTAGTACTACCGCTATCAATGATAACTTTGCATACCTTTCCTTTGGACTTACATCTGGTTCTAAATAGACTCTTCCTTTGTGGTGGTTCCTCAGTCACTTCTTCATGCATCAAAGCTCTCCTCATCACCAATGATTCACCTTTCTTAGGTTTCCCAACTAAATTAGGGGATCCAATAGGTTCTTCCTCCACATAAGATACTCTTCTAGTATGCTTAGGTTTCTTTCCAATACTTCCTTGATGATACCGAAATGCTCTATGTCCTTCACCTCCACACTTGAAACAGGTTCCTATGAATGGTCTTCTCTTAGATCTTCCTTCATCTCTCTAGTATCCATCATTACGGTAATAATTATGGCCTCCTTTGTCATTGCAGCAGAAATTTCTATCTTCTCTTCCTCTATAGTATGAATTAGCATCCTTTTCTTCACTTCGGTAGGGTTTTACATCTTTTTTTTATCTGCATAAGGTCTTCTTTCTCTGGATCGGGGTCCAATCTTCTGGAATCTTCCTCTTGCACTTCTCTTCCTCTACTCAAACTTCTTGTTCAACTTCTCTTCCACCTTCAATGCAAATTGATATGCTTCTTCAACTAATTTCATCTTCACTAAACTCATTTCTTCTTGGATGTTTGTTCTTATTCCATTGGTGTATCTTGCAACCTTTTCTTTGCTTGATTCACTATGAATGGTTCTAATTATCATCTTATATAATTCTTTAGTATACTCCACATATCTCTCTTTTTATCTTAGGTTCTACAATCTTTTCAATATTTCAAGTTCATTGTTTGCTCGTATGAATTGATTCTTTAACTTTGTCACCATTCTATCCCATTTGATGATTCTTTCTTTGCCTCTTCTATTTCTATCCAACTGGACTTCTTTCCACCATAATGCATCATGAACCTTCAAATTTATTTTTGCAAATCTAACTCTTTCCAAATCTTTAATTTCTTCATATTCGAAGTATTCCTCCATTTTGTTTATCCAATCAATCAATTCTTCAAGATTCAAAGTTCTCGTGTAATTTTGAATTTTGACTCTAGGTCTTTTCCCAATATTTGAGATTACTTTCAAAATATTCATCTGATCTGATTCTTCTTCTTCCTCACCTAGGGCTTCTTCAATTTGATTCGCAACATGTTCTACTTCATCATCACTTTCATCATTTTGCCTAGGGTTTAGGCCTCACCTTCGGTCTTCTTCAATAACATCTAATCTAACTCACATCTTGTGCATCATTTCCAACATCTCATCCATTCTTCTATCAATACTCACCATAGCAGGTGCTCTCCTTGGGGGCATATCTCCCCTCTAATTGGTGCAACTACCTTAGTTCGGCAATCTGGCTATAAGGGTTTCAACTACCTTACAATTGAAAATCAGTTTTAAAAAAATGTAAGTTGCCTCAGGTTGATGATTTGTTCACCTCAAGGAATGCCTTTATGACTCATAGACTCACTTTGATACCACTTGGTGCATTCATAGTAGGAGGGTTCCAGAAGGAATAGTCCAAACCATGCAGCAATGAGTCAACACAACAAAAGTAACACAAGAAATTGATATGCAAACATGAAACTTTATTGAATTGATAATCTCACATGCAATACATGCCTCATGGGAAAATATCCAGGGCTTATAGGCCTACCACAAGGGCATTCAACACTACAACTACCCAGCAAGCCTTATTACATGGCCCTGATGAGTTTATGCAAAATATCTTGAGTCTAAATCTTACTTCTAAAACTACTGACTTCCTATGAGCTACAAATGCTTATAAATATGCTTCTCAAGCTCCAATAAAGGTCCACATCAACCATAGGGGTTCATAAACCCAATGAATGAGCATACATGAATTTCGGCCTCAAGATATGAAAAGATAACTCCACCCAAAAATAAATAACTTGTGAATCTCCAGGATAGGTCCCAATGAACCCAAGATATTTGTATGATGTCCCAATAATCTTTGTATGATCTAGAATAGGTCCACACTAAGGATTTTGGACTAGGTCGGCCCTAATGCTCTTGACTAGAAAATACAATAAAATTTTGAGAGTGATAAATTTCGATAGACAAATCCAAATGATGTGAATTCAGGATATGTGATAGATGTTGATGTGTAGATGCTATATCCTACTCCATGAGCTAAGAAACAATGATGCGATAAAATGCAGAATGAAATATTGAAACTGATACTAAATGCAATGCAAGAAAAGAGTTGTTTTTGATTGACACGGGATTGCTTTACAACCAGGGATGCTCTTGCATCAATTTATCATGGTATTGATGATGTTTTCAAGTCATTAGACATACAAGTGGTTTTTGATGTCGATTGGGTAGGTGACTTGGATAGTCAAAGGTCCACCAGTGGCTATGTATTTACTTTGTTTGGAGGTGCAGTGAGTTGGATGAGTAAGAGACAGCCCACAATTATTTTTTCCACCACCTAAGCAGATTATATGGCTGCTACACATGCTTCTAAGGAGGTAGTATGTTTATAGAGGCTTGGTAATGGTATTGGTTTTGATTGTAGGATAATGAGGATTGGATGTGATAGTTAGAATGCTATTTGTTTGACTAGAAATCTTATGTATCATGCTCGTACTAAGCATGTTGATGTTCGGTATCACTTTGTGTGAGAGATGGTTGAGAATGGTAAGGTCTTGAGATAAAAGGTTGACACTTTGGATAATGTTACAGATTCTCTCACGAAGCCAGTGACCACGGTTAATTTCTCTTGGTGTAGGAAGGCCATGGGCCTTGAACACTATACTTGATTTTATGTTTTGTATCTCTTGAATTTAATTACAATGTATAATTTCAAGTGGATAATGTTAGGATAAGGTGACATTAACCATGTAATCCTATGTAATTTGTATGTCTCCACATTCCTTGGAATGTGTTCTAGGGGACATGTGAGAAAAATATTAAATTTTGGCATATGTTGTAATTATATTTTAAAGAAAGGATTTAATTTAGGTGGTTTACACATCAAATATGGATAAGGAATCTTTCCTAGGCATCAAAAATGGAATATAAAAGGTTTTGGAGTGGGGATCCAAGATTGGAGAAGAAAAAGTGTTTGTTGGTGTTCCTAAAGTGGAAAAGTAGCCCGAGCATCCGAAAAGAAAGGAGTTGGATAGGCTATGGGTTAGGAAACCATGTGGGAGTCTTGAATTTCCAATTAATATTTTATTATGTCTTTTTTTTGTCCATGAAGAGGGGTGTGGGTTATTGTAGGTGGTTTTGTGCCTCTTGTTTTAGTTTACCATTTGTGGTTTTACCTCCCACAATTTCTATAAATTGAAGCCATGGGATGGTAGTTTCATAATGAGTTCTTGTAGGTAACATGGTGCTTTCGAGTTGATCAGAGATCATTAGTGAAGTTTATTATTGTGTACTCTCATTGGAAGATTAATAATATAGTTGTCCTCTTTTCTCGAGTGGAGTTTTTCCTGAAAGGGTTTCTCCATGTAAATTTGGTGTTACATTTTTTTTGTTGATTTCTATATTGTGATGTATGTTGCAATCACATGTTTATTTTTTATTTGGTAATCTAATTTTCAGATCTGAATTCACTTGCATAATTTTATATTGTATCTTTCCTTCACCTTGTTCTTCAACACGAAGTTTATTCCAACATAGATGAATAGGGATCTTCATTTCCCCTACATTTTTGTCTATCAACCTATATCCATCTTTGGCACTATATTATCCAATTTTAGCCCCATTCTAAAATAGGATATCCCTATCCTGTTTCAAATCTATACATTTTTCTTTTATAATATTTTCCAAGACCCTTAGCTCATGGATTGAGATATCCATGTTGACTATCTTCTTCCATTTCCACCTAGTAATCCCACTATTGGGGACTTCCATCAAGTAGTCCCTTACTTTCCCAATTATAAATCATAACTCTTTTAATTTTATTCAATTCCTCTAGTTTTTCAAGGGGAGGGTAACCACCCCAAGAATCCTCCAAAACTAAGGTTTTTTACCTAGCATGGATGTCCCATTTGAGAGGATTAGTGATGATCGATCTACAATTGGAGAGGAAGTTTCATATTATTGAGCCTTGAGGGATAATCTTTGTTGTGAGTATTCTAGAGGTCTCTATATTATCCAAGTACTTGTTTTGTAATATTTTAACCCACTTTAATTGAGGTTTATCAAAAATCTTCCATGCAAGTTTAGCCCCAAGAGATTTGTTCTATGAAAGTTGTATTCTCAAACCCACCCCTCCTTCCTCCTTGGGTTTACAAATCTTATCCCATGATATGAGAGACATTTTATCCTTTTCTAAAGATCCTTTCCAAAAAAACTTCCTCATCAATTTTTTAGCTTCTAATTCACCAACTAGAAAGGGCTAAACAAGACATCAAGTAGAAGGGTATATCAGATATGGTTGCTTTCAACATGATTATTCTATCAGCCCAAGAAAGTTGTCTACCTTTCCATGTTGACACTCTAATTAAAACCTTATCTATCAAAAGATTTGGCTAGGTTGAATACAAAGTTGAAGCCCCCTCGCATGGTTGGCATAAACTCAATTTTGATGGTATTGCTAAGGGAAATCCTAGCTCTACTAGCATTGGTGGAATCATCATAGATCCAAATGGTAGAATGCTTGCTAGTTATGTTGGTGGAATAGGGATTCCATATTCTATGATAGTAAAGGCATGGGATTTGCTTAGTGGGGTTAAATTTGTTGTCTCTATTGGGTTAAATTCTTTGCATATTGAGGGGGACTCCAAATCTATGATTGATGCCATCACTAATAAAACCTTTCAAGGATGGAATGTTAGGAATATTATGGTTGATATTCAGATCATTCTCACCAAATTTGAAAGAAATAAACTTACTCACATTTTTAGAGAAGGCAATAAAGTTGTTGACTCTTTGTCCAATATTGGTTCTTCTTGGAACTCTTCAAGATGTTGGAGGAATCTAGAGGCCCTTCCCACAAATGTGCAAGGATTGATCCCTGATGATAAAAAAAAAATTACCATTAATGATGAGTGTTGACACCTCTTGCTTTGGCTAGATTATTCTTCCAATTACCAATAGTCTCGATAAGTTACATGGTGGAATAATAATGATGAGATGGACAAGAACCTATGGATGACTAGTATGTGATTTGACTTGTACCTTTTGCCTAACTAGGCTTAAACTTGGATCAGTATGGTTACAAGTCATGTGCACGAGGCTTATCATGTTATTAATGATCTTTTAAATAGTTCGAATGGGTGGGCGACTGATATGATTTCATACCTTTCCAAACTAATGTTTAATTATGACCTTATAATAATGAAATTTGGGTTCATGATGGCTAATTTCCTAGCCTCGATGTACTCTACCACTCTCTGAGCTTGCTTCGTCAGCCTGAGCTTCTTGGAAAATACTACTCGTACGTGGGAAGATTCAATCTTCTTAATTGGGCAAGGTATGAAGATCTATTGGGATTGTTTATCTTGGGAAAATAATTCCTTATGCCTTCCCATTCTGTAGTTTGATAAAAATTCTAATTTTCTTGCTCTCGCTAGCATTCATTCTTCTTTGGATTTGAAGATGGTGGCGATAGATTTAGGACTAATCTAGGATCTTGTGAGGAGTTTCACCACGAGCTTTATTGTGGATCAATGCAGGATCATGGGGGTCCAAACTAGGCCCCTAAGTGGCAATGAAAATTTAGAAAAATAAAGTTGGGCAACTTGACATAAAAAATTGAATTGGCTATTAACATAATTTGAAAAATATGTAAGAACAAAATTTGTAGCAAATTGAATGTAGTTTTTAGGCTACTAGTCCTTTTTTGGAAAAAAGTAAATCTATTTTGTGAAAATTTAAAATTTTAATGCAATAGTACTAAATTTTCAGGAAAAAGATAAGAAGTAGGTGTGTGTCTGACCATCCTAAGTGCAAGAAAAAAGTAATTTTTTTTTTGAAACTTTCAATATATGTAGAGGACACATTTCTGGATATGTCATATTTTTTTGCATGTAAATAATTAGTTATGATTTTTTTATTAGAACATGTTTGTTTGACCACCATAACTTGGTCAAAAAATTATGAAACTCAATTTTATTTTTTTATCCTATAGTATGTGAAGCATAGAATGTGACGCATCTTTTAGATTCAAAAAATGTGAAATAGTTTGAAAATTATATAGAAGTTTTTCAATCAGCTTATCAATCAAGAAGCATAGAATGTGACGCATCTTTTAGATTCAAAAAATGTGAAATAGTTTGAAAATTATATAGAAGTTTTTCAATCAGCTTATCAATCAAGACTTTAATCATAATGTCTTTAGAAAATCAATAATAATTATCTTTTAAATTCAAACTAAGGTATATCTTATATTGGTAGAAAGCTTCTTTTTTTTTCAATAAACCCTTTCATTTCATCAAATTCAAACCAAAAAAATTCATCAACCGCAAACTTCAAAAAACTAAGGAAATTTTGTAAACACATTTTTTTAGTTGACTTTCTAGGTTTGGCAATCCCAAACCAAATCTTGAGCCAAATCCCAAGCCTACTAATTTTTTTAGAAAAAATAGATATCCATTTGTAACAGATATCTATGTTAAACGGATATCCATTACCTCTATTATTTATAATACATAATATTTAGTATATTAATCTATACTAATATAGTAATATATAGTAATATATTATATATTATATATT